>VDCT01001219.1:0-150000 GCA_009763385.1 Coix lacryma-jobi var. lacryma-jobi
ATTGCATCAGCAGAAGTTACTGTCTCTTTTGTTTTCCTACCAGGAACACCCACAGAACCTTCATCAGGGGCATCATCTTTCTGCCCATATCTATACTCATCATTTTCTAAATCAGCCTCAAAGGTTTCTTCCAATTTTTTCTCTTTCTCTTCCTGGAGAATATTGAAGATTTAGGGGTGAAAAGGAGCAATCTCTAAGAAGGTTGAAGAAACTGCTGGAATATGTTCTGGGGCTACTCAAAAAGAAATTTCATCTCAACCATATATAATCACAAAATACCTCAATGAACAGTTGTTCTTCAGTACGATCCCAACGCCGAATGGAGCGATCATGTGAACCTGTTACAATAAAATCACCACGACTGCTGATTGTGAGGCACCAAACTTCAGCATGATGTCCTTCAAGTGTTAACAACAACTCAAATTTATCAGCATCCCAGTACTTCACAGTGCGATCTTTCCCCACACTGAACATATAATGAGTTCTATACACAAACTTAACATCCATCACGCTGCAAAGGCATCCAAAAGATTATATAAGATTCTGCCTATAATCAAAAAACAAAAAAACAACAATTAAAAAGCAATATCATACCTGTCTGAATGAGCAAATATTGACCTGTGGCAGTCCCCGAAATCCATACCCCAAATCTTCAAATTTTTGTCCGCAGAGCCAGTAACTAGCAAAGTCCCATCAGATGATATGTCCATACAGAGAACTGGAAGTTTGTGCCCATAAAGGTTTAGAGAAGGTTTCAGTGTGTCCATGTGGAAGACCTGTATAACATAAGAATATTTGAGGCAAGAAAAGTAACAAGAGGTAATTATAGATTTTTTTTTTTGAGAGTGAGGTAATTATAGATTGAAGCAACTTTTATTCCTAATGGTTTCCACTTTCCAAAACGTAGTTCGTACCTCAGGAAAATCAGGATCGGATTTCTATGTGAAATGCTGCAGTTGTCATTAAGGTTCATGGCTTTGATCAGAACAAAGTTATTACTAAATAATAACAGAAGTGAAATCGCCGTTGATATCTCTTAGATTTTACATTTTCAGGAGAATTATAGAGGGCAAATAATGATTTTCATGTGTCAACAATCACTTCAGTCACTGACTCACTGTGTAAGAACCTATTAATTTAAAAAGTATGCAGACTATAAATATCGACGCTTCCTTTTCTTATTTAAAGCAAATATAAGCACCAATGCAAACATGCAGATGACACTTCTGAAATATTATAATGGTAAACAGAGAGGCACAGACATACAGCGATGAGATTTGTTCTCTTGCTATAATAACAATATGTAGTAGGCATACAGCGACAAGATTTGTTCTCTTGCTATAATAACAATATGTAGTCTAGATTACATAAACAATAAAATCATATGGACCAGGGGTTTAGGTTCACCAATCCCACACCATCTCTCCAAAAAATTATATTCTAAACAGATAAATGATATTATAATTCCAAATTTCCAGATACATAAACCCTATATAAAAGGAAATGTTATGTGAGTAAAATGATTTAGAGAGCAACCTTGACATGGCAATCCAAGAGAGCAACAGCAATGTGCTTTCCTTCGGGACTGATCGAGACAGCAAGGACGTCTTCGGTCATTTTCAAGGTCCTCACATTAGTTACAGTCAGCTGCTTAGAGTCCTGTAACAAAGTTAAGAAATCAATAAGCTGCTTGGTAGAGTTATTGGGATTATAGAAAGAACTCCAGAAATAAATGATATCCACACACGAATGAATCTTCGAAATTGATAGAGATGAACAAGCCATTTGATCATAAAAAGCAATTAATATAACATCCAATTGAGTTTATGGATGGAGCAACAATTTTACAGGTAAAAAACAAAACAGAAGATAGTCATATAAGAAAATCATCAGCATTCAATATAGAAATGGTATCTTTTTTTTTTTGGAACTGATCTGTGGAGAAGTAACTAAGAAAACAGGAACCGATGCACAACATTACTTGACGCGTTCGACGTGGAATAGACAGGAGGCTCACATTATCAGACTTCTGCACCAATTGGTATTCCCAGAATTTGACATCATGATCAGCACTTCCAGTGACAAAGCCTCGCGCACCAACAGTTCCATCTTCATCTGGAATAGGTACAATTGATCGTATGGAGCCAGCATGAGCTTCTATAGCCTCAGTTAAGCTCCCACTAGCAATATCCACAATCTCCAAAGTACCACTTTTTGTACCAACAAGAGCAAACCGATTTCCGACAAAAGCACTGCACAACCCATATCCAGAGTCAATGGTCCGAAGGCATTCCCCACTACTAGGATTCCATATCTTGACAGCATTGTGGCTAGTCGACATCAGGAGGTTGTCCTCCGAATTAAGGGAGACACTCCTGATGTCAGAACGGTGTCCATGCATCTCAACTGAGTACATCTTCGATACCTTCTCGCTATCCACTGAATATGTTTCAAGCATGTTATTGTTGAGTGATAGAGACAAAGTGGCAACACATCCTCTTGGTGGATTACTTGGAGAGAATGCAACTGAACATATTTTTTTGCTTGCCCGTAAAACTTGAAATAGCTTAAATACATCGGTGACGATAACAGTGGGATTTTGTAACTTTTGAGCTGGTAAAGGATCAATGATAGTGCCATTCTCTTCGGCAATCATGGATTTCGCAGATGCTTTCTCCTTCTTTCTATTCACCCGCCTTTTGGCCTTACGTGCAGCCTCTGTTTCATCAAGAACCCTATAAATATCTGCTGTCTTCCCAGCCACCTGGCATACCACAAGACTACCGTCCCTATTAAACCTGACATTTGCCACCCGTTCCTTGCTCTGCCGTGGAATCTCACCAAATAGCTTGAGCACATCCCACTTGCTCCAATCCTCACCCTCCTCCACTGATTGTCGGATTTTAAATACCTGCAGCTCTGGATCAGCAGACCCAGACACTAAAAACCTCTCGCTAGGATCCACATCCATTGACCAAATCTCACTGCGGTGACCACCAACGATTTGGAGACAGTGCTGTGTTTCAAGGTCCCAAACCCTGATAAACTTGTCCTTGGAGCAGCTCACCAGCTTCTTACCAGAATCGAGAAACACCAAATCGGTGACCTGCACATTGTGATCCCCTGAATTAGCACTACTAAGCTTTGCTAACCAATCAAACAGACTCGGAGACATGTGAAGCCGCGATGTACCTGGTCACGGTGGCCACGCAAACGGAAGAGCCCAGCCTGGGCAACGACGTCCCAGAGGATGACATCGCAATCCTTACTGCCAGAAGCGAGGACGGCGCCAGAGGGGCCGAAGCGGAGAGCGGACGCAGAGGAGCGGTGGCCGTGGAGGGTTGCTTCGCAGGCACCTGTTTCCGCATCCCACAGCCTGATGCTCCCATCCGCGTGCCCGCTCGCAATCTATACCAAACAAAAATACAAACGCACGAAATTGAGCCAAATTCAAACGCGGGAACCAGCGAGCCAAATTCGAAGAGCGCTGAAGGCAGGGAGAGCCAGAGGGGGTTCAGGCGTACCGAAGAGGAGACGGCGGCGGAGGGGGAGGAAGCGATGCAGGAGACGGCGAGTGAGGGGGAGGAGGAGGAAGGTGCGAAGGAGACAGAGGGGAGACCACGCTTGAGGTCCCAGGCGGCGAGGCGGTCGAGGGCGGCGGCGAGGAGGCGGCGGCCGGAGGGGTCGTAGGCGACGTTGGACTCCGGCGACGCAATTACACCGAAGGTGAGGGCCGGCTCGTAACGGAGGTAAGCCTTCACCATGGCGGGCGGCCGGCGGCGGCGTGGGCTGGGTGGTTCGGGCAGCGCACTTGTCTTGTGTATTAGGGTTTATGGCGGCGGGTTAAGGGGCCGGGCCGCCGGGGTTTTATTTGATTTGCAGTATTTTTTAAAAACATAAATTCTGATACTAGTTTTTATTTAAATTTAATTAAATTTAAATTTTGTTTTTTTGACGAGAAAATTTATTGGCTTCTTACAAAACAAGTACAGTAGTTCACTCAATCTAGAACAAAGGGGATATGTCTCTCGTACAGATTACAGTAGTCCAGGGTTCCATCTAACGAATACTCCAAGGGCCAGAGCTATTTAGAGCTAGCTCAAAAGTATCTAAACAGAAGAGCTAGTTGCATCTAACTCACCTTAAAAAAATATCCCCGCCAAGAGATAATTATTTGAGCTAGTTCTAGTTAGGACAACTAGAAAAGTGTTTTTTTCTCTCTATCTGCACCCCACCAAATAATTGGAAAAATACATTTATTATCGATCTAACTCTTGTATCCAAACACCTATTTAGCTAGAGTTAGTTTATAGCTACTTATAAGCTAGAAAATAACTCTAACATTTAACTATGCTAAGAGCATCTCCAATAACTCCTCAAATTCACTTGGTATTCTTATTTTAGCAAAAACACAAAAATCTCAGTCCAACAACTCCTTAAACCAACTTGGTATATTCCGCGCGCGGCTCGACTTTGTATCGCAAGTTTCGCGTGGTCCCATCCCTCGCGCGGCGACGTTTTCTTCTCCCGCGCGCGCCAAAGTCTTCCGCTGAGCTGCTGCAACTGGACGCTGCAGTCTACACCTGAGCACTGGATGCTGTTGTACCGAGCTGCTGCTACTAGACGTTGCAGTCTACACTAGAGCGAGGGAGTACTGCTGTTGCTGTACTGAGCTGCAAAAATCATCAGCTAATATAAATCCACATCCAATATAAATCGGTAATACAATATCATATCATGTTCAACTAATATAAATCTACATCTTGGGTCTCACACTGAGTTGGAATGGGCCGGTACTAGATAGGCCTTTTTTTATTTTACCAAGTTAGAATAACAAATTGTTGGAGAGAGATCTTTTTTCCACTTGCTAAATAAAACAGCAACTTGCTAAAACTCAAGATATACCAAGTGATTTTTACCATATACCAAGTGATTTTTACCAAGTTGTTGGAGATGCTCTGTATCTGAACAGGCCAAAGATAAGTTTAAATATATATATATATATATATGTGTGTGTGTGTTTTGTTGGGTGGCTAACTCTTGGACCGGTTCTATGGGGTAATTTTTTTTTTGCATAATTATGGGGTAAATTTTAAACTATTAGATTAGTTGTATATGGGTTGGGGCCTGGCTTTAGGGGGCATCCGTACACCCCTTGTCCTGGCTAGGAAAAAAACATAGGTGAAGATTGTTTTTGTGGAACCGGGCTTCGCCAAGTCTTAGTCTTCTGTATCCGTACACCCCTTGTCCTGGCTAGGAAAAAACATAGGTGAAGATCGTTTTTATGGAACCAGGCTTCACCAAGTCTTAGTCTTCTGTAGTAGTGTTAGAAACTAAATTTTTCACACCTATCGCCCTTAAAATTTAGTTTAAAATCAAACCATATTCAATTTATCCATTTTTTTAAAACATATCAATGGGATCAAACCATATATATATAATTCCTTTTTAGTCTCGGTCCTTCCTCACTTTCTCTTCTACGTCTATCTCTCATTTCCACCCTATCTCTTATTTTGTCCCTTCTATTCTTAAGTTGTAACCTTTACCGCCACTTCCACCACGTGACCCAGTTGGTCAAGCTTGTGTGTATCATGACTCCACATAGCACGACGCATCAAAGGAAAGCTCACCAGTCACAGATAAGACTATCTGCACTCACGTTCCTCTATTTTCATCCTCTATATTGCCTAGTCATCAAGATTCTCTCCTCTATACTCATTTCTCCCGCATCCATCCATCATCTATATCATCATCTATCCACCGTAGGCCCACTTGTCACATTATCTAAATATATCCATGAGAGATCTAGTTTTGAAAAATTAATTACAACGAATTCAACGATGCAATCAAAATTTAATTTGGCTTTTCGATTTCTGACATATAATATTTTTCAGTTACTTGAACTCATGAGGTCCACCACTGTTTCCTCCCACGCATACGCTGTGTCACTGCTTCGTACATCCGCTATCTATCCACTGACTCGCTAGATTTGCCAGACCAAAACTCATAGCGCAATGCTTACAGGATACCACTGCGGAGGAGTTTTTCTCTATCCAATACCGTAGTAGAGTATACGGTTCCCGGTGCGGCTAGCCTAACTGCACATATTAGCCGTATATTAGAGGTCCCAGACCATCCAAATGGATCGACTAAAGATAGGTCAGTATTTATTAGTCTACCTCAACTAATTATTCTAGGTATCTAAACAACTTTAGTCATCTTCATCTAACTTTAGTTAGACTAACACTTAGGCCATGTTTAGTTCTAAAATAAAAAACTTTACACCTATCACATCAAATCTTTGACACATGTATGAAGTACTAAATATAGATTAAAAAATAACTAATTACACAATTTGCATATAATATGTGAGATGAATCTTTTAAGGATAACTAGTTCATGATTTGATACGAAAGTGCTACAGTAATACATGTGCTAATGATGGATTAATTAGGCTTAAAAAATTCGTCTCGCGGTTTACAGATGAATTATATAATTTATTTCTTTGTTAATACCCGAACACCTCATACAACACCCTACGTAATATTTGATGTGACATTCAAAAATTTTACAGTGCGGAATTAAACATTTCCTTAATCCAAATAATCCAAACAGGTACTAAGGTAAAGTTGATCTTTAACACGAGCTCGTTTGAGTACCCAATAACTTTTGTCAATTCATGACTTTTGAAATGAAAATAATAATAACAAACTATCTCTAAGAACTCCTAAGCCACCTCTCTATTGTTAGGCCAAGTTTAGTTTCCAAATTTTTTCAAGATTTCTCGTCACATCGAATTTTTAGACACATGCATGAAGCATTAAATATAGTTAAAAAAATAACTAGTTATACTTTTAGTCGGTAAATATCAAGATGAATCTTTTAAGCCTAGTTAGTTTATGTTTAGACATAGTTTATTAAATAACAATAAAATTGTTGTGTCGCTACTCGCTATGCAAATTTTTTTGCCAACTAGCAATTGAGAAAAAGCCTACCTACGTGCGTAAAGATGAGCGGACTCGAGCTAGCATGTATCTTTCCGTGCAGCGATCTTTCGACCATTCTAGAGATGGAAGGGCAAACAAAGAATAAAGAGTAGAAAAAAGGTTCACATATACAAATATAAAAGAAAAAATATATAAAAATGGCTAGAGCAATTTAGATACAATATGTAAAATCGTTTTCTATATATTTTATGGGTGAATTATTAGAACTCTGATGCCAATACTTTTTTGAAGTTAGAAAACATTATATTTTTGGCAACAAATTATGGATGCTTTTAGATATGCTCTTAGAAGGTTCACAGGAACTATCGATATTTCATGTAATTCAGCTTAATTTCACGAGGAAAATATAGATTCACGGAAAACTCCAAACGGACGACAACAAGCAAAATTTGCCTCGCCAAACCGGGGAGTCACGGACTCACTGCCACTGGTGGCTTAATTTCCAGTCGCCACGTCAATAGAGACGATATACAGGACAGGCTGCCAAACCATCCCGCATCCAGATTCCAGAGTCCTCCGTTCCCATCTTCCCCGTCTCTCCGCACTTCCTGGCCCAGATGGCGGCGCCGCCCAACTCCACCACCTTCTCCGGCGACGTGTGGGCGGACCTCCGCCTGGCCGACGCCCGCGACGTGCCGCACATCCACCGCCTCATACACCAGATGGCCGACTTCGAGCACCTCACCGACCTCTTCGCCGCCACCGAAGAGCTCCTCACCACCACGCTCTTCCCCTCGCCGACGCCGCCTCCCTTCACCTCCTTCACAGCCCTCATCCTCGACCTATCCCGCTCCCCCATCGTCCCGGACTCCTCCTCCACCATCGCGTCCCGCCGCTTCGACCTCTCCGCGTCCCCGCTCGCGGATCCGGAGGCCGCTGCCTTCGCCTCCCCGCGCGGCGGCGGGCGCGTCACGGCCGGGTTTGTGATCTGCTTCCCCAACTACTCCACCTTCCTCTCCAAGCCCGGGCTCTACGTGGAGGACATCTTCGTGCGCGCCCCCTGGCGCCGCCGCGGGCTCGGCCGGATGATGCTGTCTGCCGTCGCCGGCAGGGCGGCCGAGATCGGGATGGGCCGGGTGGAGTGGTGCGTGCTTGATTGGAACAAGAACGCCATCGACTTCTACGAGGGGATGGGCGCCGATGTGCTCCCACAGTGGCGCATCTGCCGGCTCGCCGGCGCAGCGCTGGACAAGTACAAGGGCAGCCAGGAGGAGGCCACCGGTGGGAAGGCTGCAGCTGCAGAGTAAGAGGACCTGGAAAATTGCTTCTTGGGTGCCTGCCATTCTGCCAATAATACAAGTGGTGGATTTACTTCCGCTGCTTAGCTCCCATCTGTCATGGTTTACATACGATTAGTGATTCAGTGCATTTGATCAGCTCGTTAGGCCAATGAGCAATTGGGACTTGTTCTTGTGGTAAACCTTGGTGCATTATGCTAAGTTATCTTCTGATTAGATGCGCAAGTATGTCTTTATGATTAGCCATTTCATCTGAAGTTCTGAACATGCCTCTCTGTTGTCAATCAGAGTCTCAGAGCTGCTTGAAATGAACTGCTGCTTGATCAGGGGAAATTCCATGATCTGTTTGAGTATCTCAATTTGAATAAAAGAACTTTGAATGTTCCTGCTCATGCTGCTAATTATTTTCGTAGTGCAATACTCATCCATTCATTCCTGGGCCGTCGCGGAGTTTGGTCTAAGACGATCCGCAGCGGCTTACGGTAACCGAGCCTGTAACCCAGTTACCGTAAAAAACGCCCGCAGCGGGGGATGGTAAAGTCTCCGCTACTCCCGCTCGTCCGCCATATGCAGCGCAATAGCGTTCCTCCGCTACCCCCGCGCTGGCCCACCTGGAGCGTTCCCCGCAACGGTCCCCCGCCGAAATCTCTCCATCTGGAGCCGTGCGGCGTGCGCTCCCCGCCCCCGCTCTGCACCGCCGTCGCGCCACCACCCTGGCGTGGCCCCCGTCCCACCCGTCCCCGGCGTCGCGCCCCCGCTCCGCTGCTCCCCGGCGTTGGTCCCCCGCGCTGTCCCGCCGTTCCCCGGGGACGTACCCCCGATTGGCGGCCGCCGCCGTCAAGTTCGTTGGGCCGGAGCCGGTCGACGCTCGTCGTCCCTCGCTGCAGTCGTGCGCGAGGCGGAAGGCGCCGGTTGGGGCCGGATGTGTCGCCACTACGGCAACCCGAAGGTGGAAGGGCCGGGTGCGCGCATCGACCGCCGGCGTCGACAGATCCAATCGCGACCTCATCTTCTCCGATTGACGGCGTCCGGCCCGTGCTCTGGCGCCACCCCACCCGCTTGCCTCCGCCCCTGACGCTGACGGCAGTGTAGATCCGCCTCTGGTGGCGCCGGAGCAGCGAGGGGGCCATCCTGGACAAGGACAGTGCTCCCCCTACATTGGGGGGGGGGGGGGGGGGGGAGTTGGCGTCCACACGGAGGAGGGCTGGGCCAGAAGGCTTCTGGGGAACCGGCGGCGTTGTGATTCTTCGGTCAAGGGAGCTACATGTGAGGAGAGCTCCACCGTGCGTTCTATCCGGCGTCCGCGTCCTCCCGAACTCAGGTTTGTGCACCTCGATTAACTATTTTCGTCATCATCAGATAAGAGCCAATGGCGCTATATACCTAGTGTTTCAACAATATTTGGGGCAGATTCCGTGCAACACTAGTTTGGATTCAAGCTCTGTGATTTGGTCTGTGTCTGTGTGTTTAACAAATCTGTTGAGTGACAGGGTAGCACTGGTATGTATTGATATTTCTATAGACAGTGTCACATCGAATAGTTATAGATGCAGTTCTCACTCATAAATCATAATGATTGCTGATCCAAGTAGAATCTGGCATGCTAGTTTTGAGTATTCCTAGTTCTTATTGATTTATGGAATTAATTTGTCCTTTTTGGCACCAAAATAAGAAATGCGTTGGGTTCCAATCTTGCATCAACCATATCACAGAGCATCTCCAGAACAGATGATACTTATCTCCAGAAAATTGCATGTTACTCATGTAAGTCTGCATGCAAGTATGTAATTTATTCTGAAGGTCATGCAGAGTTCAGCTTCCCTGTTGGTTCTTCATCTTGTTTGTCAACACTCTGAAGAATATTTATCTTCCCTGTTGGTTTATCATGTTGTTTGTGGTTTTATGCTCCCCAAATTGAGAATGTGAAAAGGTATATGATCACCTAGATAGCTCTTGCATACTAATTATACATATTTCTTCATGGTAATTTTGTTGCACTTGTGGCTGTCCTGCAGTCATCAGACTTTCCTTCCATCAGAACATCTTAGCAATCATATTAAGTTCTATAATAATTGTAGCTGTTGGACTAGTAACAGGCATGGTATTATGCTGATGACCTGGCCAACTTGAGCTGTTACATGTGCTACCTAGAAGCTTTGAAGAGGTTACATGGTTTTCAAAAATGGAATGTTGGACTTACAATTTTAGACTAGTAAACCTTCGATGTTTGAGTGAACTAATTAAAACAGTAAACATACACTTGGTTGCTTTGGCAATACTAATTAGCTGTATGACATCAGTACTAATCACTTAGATTTTGTGCATCTTATTTTAGGATGGACCCTACGCAGTCCAATGTTGGTGAAGGATCACAGGGGCAATTTCCTGGTGCCCACACTGGTGCATACCTGCCTGGTGAAGGATCACAGGGGCAAATTCCTGGTGCCAACATGAGTACATTTCAGCCTGCATGGAAGCAGTACATGAATGGGTACCCGCCGCCTCCAGGCTTTACCCCCCGGAGATTCCAACCCCATCCACACAATGTTGGAGTGAAATATACAAGTGTCTTTGCTCCAGCTGGTTTTCAGCAGACTCAAACAACAGAAACATCTACGCAGGACTGTGACGCTGCTTTGGAGGAAGTCGTACCTACCACCAAGAAAGCGATGCCCAAAAAATCATCCTTAAGGACAAAGTTGGGTAACTTCAATCCAGATGAAGATAAGAATATTGTCAAGTCATGGCTTGAAATAAGCTGTGACCCAATTACAAGTACTGGACAAAAAAGAGAGCGCATGTGGCAGCGGATCATGGATCGCTACAATTTGAGGAGAGGATCCAACCCAGTGAGGAGTTTAAGGTCTATACAGAGTCGTTGGGACACAATCAGGGCTGAAGTTACCCTGTTTGCATCCTACTATGCAGATAGCATTCAAGAGAATCCTAGCGGGATGTCAGATGCCGATAAGGTATTGCATTATCTGTACGGTTAGTTTACATTCAGTTTGTATATCTCTATCTATGCTAACACTGTTGTTCCTGTTGCAGACCACTCATGCAGTAGGTAACTTTACTGCAGGGCAGCAACGCAAGTTTTCTTACCTGCATTGTTGGGAGCTTATGAAGGACGCGCCAAAATGGCAAAATGCCAGTGCTAGAGATATTGCAACTGCTGCCCGAGGTGAAGGCTTTGGGGAAGACACTATCGCATCAACTGACACCATGGAACCTGGAAGGGGCCAGTCTAGCCCTATTCGATCCGGAGGTCAACCGCAGAGGCCTATGGGAAGGGATGCAGCCAAAGCAGCGAAGAAGAAAGAAAATACCGATGCCGGTTCGTCATCTTCTGCAGAGTACGCTGCGAGAATGCAAGATCTTTCATTGCAAAGAAATACTATCATGCAAGACCGCTCTGAGGAAATGCGAATAAACAATGAAGCAATGATACAGATTGAGCAGTCGAAGCTTCAGTTCATGCGTGAGCAGCACGAGGATGCAAAGCGGAGGCACGAGGAAGAAAAGCTCAAAGAGGAGAAGAAAGAAGATGAAAGGATCCTCAGCATTGATCTAGATGCATGCCAACCCGCATTGCGTACTTACTATCAGATTTGCCAGCAAGAAATATTGGAGAGGCAAGCGGCAAGGCGCCGAAGGAGCGGAGGGCCTTGAAGAACAATGATTGCAGTGGCACTCCTATGTATTCGGATTGTAATTTATTTGTCATGAGAACATTCAGTTTTATTTGTCTGTTCATGGAGTTGTATTCGTAATGTGATTTGTTTGACAGTTGAACATTCTGTTGTAGTAGGACAGTCATGGAGTTGTATTTGGATTGTAATTTATTTGTCATTTGAACAATCACTTTGGCTAGAACTGTAATGGAGTTGTATTTGAATCGTAATTTATTTGTCATTTCAACATTCAGTTTAAGTACAACCAGCACCCTGTGTATTTTTCTGTCAGAATTATCCTGTATGAAATTGAGCATGTGTATATTGTTCACTCGTATATTGTTGTTCACTCATCTCATTTATATATCAGGCAATCTATGACCATGAAGCAGTTACGGGGAAATTCTGTCCAAATTATTTGCCTGGTCCACTAGAGTTTGTTCCAGCCTGTTGGCCAAGACCTCGGCCTTCCAGAGCTTGTGAATCTATGACCATGAAGCAGTTACGGGGAAATTCTGTCCAAATTATTTGCCTGGTCCACTAGAGTTTGTTCCAGCCTGTTGGCCAAGACCTCGGCCTTCCAGAGCTTGTGTATATGGAGTTTCATGTGTGCTTCCAGCAGCATCATCTGAACCACTACCTTCAGTACCTTCGGTTTCGGAATCCTCCTGCAACATAGAAAAAATATCATCATCAAATTGGCAATGTCCAGAATCAATATCAAAGGGCAATGTCCAGATTCAACATCTCAGTGGTGAAAAAAATTTGATAAGGGTAAATTTCATGGGTAAATGGGATCTATGACTAACCTTTTGTAACTCAAAAATATTTTATTTTCTAACATTATTTTCTATAAATCTTACTTGGTTGTATGTCAGGAAGCAACATGTTGATCACTTAAGTTTATATAACTTGAGACTCAACTCTGGTTTCCAATTGGATAAAGGTAGGTATATCATAATAAGAATTTATTTTTCCATTAACATAAATATCACATATTATGATACTAAGGAAATTACTATGTAGTCATTCCTGGTACAACATATATGAGTAAATTTATGTCCATTAGAAGGGAGAGGCAGACCTTGTACTATTTTATATTCCATATATCCTTGCACTTCCTCGTAGTCTCTCTACTGCTGCTGAGATCCCTGCCTCATCCAGTGGTGCTCGATAAGATCATATTGTAGCTGATAGTGTGTGTCTCGGTTATGAAGCTTATGGTGTGCAGCAACAAATGTCTCACGATCAGGAGTGTTGTTGTATGGAACTGCTACATCTCCGATATCATGGAAATCAATATCACCTGCATTGTGTTGTTCGTCCTCCACAATCATGTTATGCAAAATAATGCAAGTCGTCATGATATTGTTGAGCTGTGAACGGTCCCAACCATACGCGGGTCCTCGGATCACCGCAAACCGAGCTTGCAGGACACCAAAAGCACGCTCAATATCCTTGTGTGCACTTTCCTGTTGGGTGGCAAAGTATTGGGCCTTCATCTCCAAGGGGTAACAAATAGTCTTAACAAAGCCCGTCCACTCAGGGTAAATACCATCGGCAAGGTAGCACCCCATGTCATACGTCCTTCCATTGACTTCAAAAGAGACGGGGGATGAGCGACCCCTTAGGTGACTCGAGAATACCGGAGATCTATGATCTATGGAGGACGTTAATGTCGTTGTTACTACCAGGCATGCTGAAGTAAGCATGCCAAATCCATAGATCATGTGATGCAACCGCCTCTAAGATCATTGTTGGATGCTTCCCTCTGCCCTTGAACTGACCCTTCCAACCCGTTGGGCAGTTTTTCCACTCCCAGTGCATATAGTCAATACTACCTAGCATCCCCAGGAACCCACGTTCGTCACCCTCTTGAAGAAGCCTAGCTACATCGGCAACGTTAGGTGCCCTTAGGTATTGTGGGATGAAAACTGAAGGATCGAGAACGCTATACACAGGCGACCAGAGGGGGGATGAATGAGAGCCTGAAAATTTCTTTCAAAACTTTGGCCACTATCCCAAAATTCAACCCCAAAAGCTTCGCACACAAACGTGATATCCACGACCCTCAAGAAGAGTGTGGATGATCCCTAGCATCACAGCGAGGCACCATAAGAGAGAGCAAGTCAAAAACTCACGAACACCGAGTTGAGTTCTCACTCAAAAACCTAACTCCGGAGCGTAGATGGAAGGCTAGCTCGGGATTCCTCTAAATACCTATGCCAACACGTGACAGAGATACTTAGAGAAGTTCCTTGGTGAACTCTAGGACCAAACGAGAAGTCCAAAAACCAAGTAGAAAAGCCGAGAGAGCAAATACACTGAATAGTGCTAGGCTGTAAGGGCCTGGACTGTTCGAGGTTTCAATCCCGGATTGTTCGCCCAATGCCGGACTATCCGTGGTCAAGTGACGGACTGTCCGCCGGCAAAAAACACAAAACAACACTGTTGCTGAACTTCCCTGGTCAGGTCCCGGACTGTCCGCACGTCTGTCCGCTGGTATCCTGACACCCGAAACACTGAGGCACGCAGCCACTGCTCCGGCTGCACCCCGATGCCCGGACTGTCCGCGCCTCCAGTGGCGGACTGTCCGCGGCTGTGCAGAGAGGGCAAAAAATTTCGCCCCTCTCCCAAATCTTCCCAAATCCAATCCAAATCGAAACCACTCAATCCCAAACTTGGATAAGATGATCTCTAGGTAGTTGGAAGACTAATCCTAGAAAATCAATCGCTCAAATCAACTCAAACTCCGGAAAATCAAAGGGATTGGTGCAAGAACGAAAAAATCTACATGAAACTTGAATCGACCCGATCTACTTGCTCGTGAGGTTTTGATTAAATTCCTTCGGTGAAAATGTGCCCTCACGACCAAGAACAAGTAGAAACAAACAGATCGAAAAACGAATCACCGTAGAGAGAGATCGAGCGACAGGAAAATTGAGGAGAAAAACAAAACGCGAAGAACACAACAAGAACGCGAATCATACTCTCAATTACCAGCCGAAAATCGTCCCCACGAAGAGACAACGGGATTACGGTCCCGTTTCCTGGAAGTCTCAAAAGCACAGAGGTATTGTGGGACTCTGTGGATCTCAGTAGCTACAGCAGAGGATGAGAAGCAAGAAAACCTAAGCGAAAACTGCAAATGACTGAGATGGAATGGAGGAGGGTCTGCCTCTCTATATATAGCCTAATACATTATTCCCCTTCTACACCTACTGATACAGTGAGCGAACCAACTAAACCCTAAGTTAATTCTGGACCAGCTCGAAGTTGTAGTCGATCCGACGGCCACGCCCGCACATTAGGTAGCTTCGCTTTGACGCGACCTCACCAGATGCCGCCACGTGTCGTCGCCGCCCCGACCGCTCTCCTCGAGAACTCTGCCACTGGTTTTGAGGCCCAAACAAGCAAACTGTCCACCCCGAGTTTTGTGGCCCAAACTCGGAAACCCAGCAATGCCCAGGTTTTGAGGCCCAAACCTGGAAACCGTCCGTCAGCCCGAGTTTTGTGGCTCAAACTCTGAAACCGGCCATCCGATGGTTTTTCTGGGGCTATACCACCAAACCGAAGCCGTAGAGGGGTGCACCGCCCGTGCACCCCGTCCACCAACACGTGTCCTCAGGTCCACGACCTGAACCACACTGTGTCCCGCAAGTCTCCGCTCGTCGTTGTCCCAGCGTGTCAGCCACCACGACTGATCCTCCGACCACCGGTTCGTGAGTCCAAGTCCAAGTTCGTCTTTCACCGCCCTTGGTTCATTGGCACGACACTCCAGCACTTGACCTTCACCTTGCCTTTGATCACCGACTCCGAGCTCGACACCTGCACAACATAAGCCAAAGAATATGTGCATCAAACCTGTTCACAATCACTCATCACAAGACCCGGATTACAGCCTGTGCATCCGCAAAAACCTCGATGACAGTCCGACAGAAATGTTGCAAAGATTGTCGAGGAAGGTCCCTTGGTCGAATAACCTTTGGTGGCGCATCAGATCGACGATGGCGGCGTCTGCTAGAACTCTCTAATTCCAGGAGGTAGTTGTATGTGGCTTGCTCCGCTTCATCATCATCACATAACTCATCAGTGACATCTTCTTCCTCTTCCATCCTATGCTTGTGCAAGAGATCGGAGAAACAATCCATGGCCTATGTGGTTGTGAAGCTGACGTCCCAGAGCGGTCAAACTAGGGCCGAATTTTAGGGGCCAAAAACTGAAAGTGTAAAGGATTGAACATTGTAATTTTAGAATGTATAACTGGAATCAAAACTCTACAAATTGTAAAGGGTTGAAAACAAGAATTGGAAATCGGATACAAACCAGGGCTGCAGCTGCTCTGTTTCTCAGTTCCTGTCTTCCTGTTCGGCTATTCCAAACTTCTTGTTCGTGGTTCGCCGGCTTCTGCAACAGCCGAGCGGGGCCGAGTCCACCGCTGGGGGCTGGGGTGCTGCCGCGCTGGGCAGCGGGTGGCGCCGCGGCGAGTGGGCAGATGGCGACAGACCGAGCTGCAGAGGGCGCAACCAGTAGCCGCTGACGACGGAGGCGGTGCGTAGAACAGAGAGAGCGAGCTGGCGACGGACGAAACTCAGAGTGGAGGCCGAAGGGGCACAGGCACGGCGGTGCAGTGTAGTGCAGGGCTGGCGCGTCCTCCGGGTGAAGAAAGGGCCCATGGCCGGGGGCCGAGGCAAGCGGCGCCGGTGGTGGTGGACGGGGACACCGGCGCGGTGGCGACCGCCAGGGCCTGGGGAGGAACCGTCGGCGTGCGACCCACCAGGGACCATGCGACGGCGGAGGAGTGGCGCGGGGAAGGCAGCCGGGGAGGAGATGAGAGAGATGATGGTAAACTGTTTATGACATGTGGGCCTCACCATGGGTAGTTGGGATAAAGGAATATATAGAGGATGAATGGATGCGGGAAAATCGAGTATAGAGGAGAGAATTTTGATGACTAGGATGTATAGAGGATGATATAAAGATGTATGAGTGTGATTAGTCTAAGTACCTGAGTTTGTATTGAACGGCAATACTCACTCATCACTTGATATGTGAGGTGAGTACAAAAAAAAAACTCTTTTCATAGAGTTTTTTTAAGGCATGCATTTTAGTTCATATAACTAATTTCGCATATGCAAGTTTGTGTTCTAGTAACGGTTGTGGATTGATCTGTATGCTGGCTTGTTCAGCTTTGCTCTGACATGTATCTCAGCAAGCATGTGAACACAGAGTTTTCACAATTGTAGCTTAATAAGGGTGATCTCTGCAAATAGACATCAAATCGTACGATTACAAAGACCTAAACATCTGCTTTAGTGGCAAAGTAACTGCATGAACATGATTCATTAAAGGTAGAAGAGTTATGCTCCGGTGGTCCCTCTAAAAAACTTCACACGGATCTTAAAGCACTCTGGTAATTAAATAATAATTAATTGTTTTTCTGGTATGAGTCTGGATTCGGGTTGGCCCGTCCTGGGTTCAAAACTTCAAACCAAGCCCACCAATGGCTGTACATTCAGTACACACCGTTTTTTTAGTCCGATCATTTTCATCGAGCTGCACATTTCAGCATCGATCAAACACTGAGTTTTGGGTATTTTTTTTTATATTTTTAATTATGTCAACAAGAACCAAGCAGTCCATCATATTCTCAAGATCCAGGTGTCGAAAACCTACTACTACTGAAATTCAATTTATTGCAGCTCTAGAATAATCAAGCAAAGATGCCGGATCTCGGATTAATTGACTAGTACATACATCATATCCGCCTCTATTGCTTGCCCGACAGCTCGGGCGGATCAGCAGAAGGATAAGAAAAAACACAAGGGAAAAATCTGACTTGGAGATGAAATGCGGAAGGAACTTATCTCGTCGTGGTCGAGCTAGACAAAAGGCTTAGCAATGGTGAAGGACGCTAGAGGTGGGGCAATGTGGTAGAGGGCTAGAGGCGCAGCAGTCATGTGCTGTTGCGTGCTACTGTGCCGTACGTCCAGTTAATGTTGTTTCTGCCACAGGCCGGAGATGCTCCGCGGCGAAGCTAGCCTCGGTAGCGGATGGCTGGTGGTGCCGCCACCGCCGTGTTCCCGTGTTGCGCGGCTCCGGCGGATCGACAAAGCCGATTGGATTCCAAGAGTGGGCTTGGTTTGAACCTGGGTAGGGCTAGCCCGAATCCAGATCAAACCACCCGCCGGAGTTGCTTTAAGATTTGTGCAAAATATTTTAGGAGGACCACCGGAGCAAAGCCCAAGGTAGAAACATATGGAACATTCTGCATAAACCTCCTACATGCATTGAACATTTGAACTAGCCGTGGAACTGAATTTTAGGAAATCGAATGTCATATATAGGTTCAACCATAGTTGATCCATTTGAAAGACAAACATGTTTTCTATTATTGGTGAGAGAATAGGTAACATTTTTTTTAAAAAAATGTATTGTCGTTACCTTTTCAGCTATTTTATCGGGTAAGTAAAATATGCCCTTGAGGGCATGTGCCCTTAGCACATGCACCATTGGATGTGCATTGAGATGTGTGCATATGCACATCCCAATGCAGTTGTACATTGAGATGTGCATATGCACACATCTCAATGCACATCCAATGGTGCATGTGCTAAGGGCACGTGCCCTCAAGGGCATAAAAACCGTGTCCCTATTTTATCGAACTTTTATATTTGAGATATGAGGTATTACTATAGATTTCTAATGAGAAGACAATTAAATACGGAGACTCGGAGGAGCAAAAGACATATACCATCATATGGCAGAGATTAGAGAGGAGCAAGCATCGGCTACGGTTTTAGTGGCAAAGACGCAAAGTAGTAGTATGAGCATCACCATCTTTGAGAGTATAGAAGCACTAAAATTTCTAAGGAGGTGAAGGCTGTGTTTTCCAACTTCTAGATGCGTGCCCACGAATTGACGATCACGCTTGCTCAATCTTTTTCGTGCGTATAAAATAACTAAAAGCAGTATACTCTCCAACCTGAATGTACTGCAGCCAATAAGCCGTACATGCAAATAAGCCTGGACGAAAAACTCAAAACTTGTTAGCTCGTTCGACTTGCTCGTTAATAGCTTGGTCCAAGCTCGACTCATTTTATAATGAGCCAGCTTGTTTTATAACGAGCTAGCTTGATTTATAACGAGTCAGCTCGAGCTGGCTCGCGAGCTGCTCGTTAGCTCGTACGAGCCAATTAATTCACAAACCAACAAACTCAAATTAGCTATTGTAGAATGTCCAGACGTCCAATAATACGGTGGAAATCATATTTGTTCTCACGTGTTGTTCACATACAGATAAGAAGATGTAATCATATACAGTAAATTGTGTTTTTACATGTATATATTATACTCTTTATTAAGTTTACAAGTATTTTGAGAAATTGTGTTTTTATGATTTGGCTCACAAGCCAAACGAGCTACCTCGAGCTCTATAGCGAGCCGAGCCAAGCTGCTCTTCTAGCTCGTTAGTATAACGAGCCGAGCTGAGCTGGCTCGATATCCAGACCTACATGCACGGATGGGAAGGGCTTCCACTTAAAAATGAAAAATCTATTGTAGATTCATGTTAATTGCTGCTCTCGAAACGGGCTTTGCCGAAATCTGGTTGGATCAGAATCCGGCCTTAAAAGTGGCTCATTGGATGTTTGGGTATCGTTATAGATAATAAGTTCAATACTTTTTTTTCCAACAACCAGACTAAAAAAGAATTTTTTTTTCTACGAATAAGTCTAGAAAAGAGAGGATACTCCAATTTAGCTTGGGTTATACAAAATGAGTCTTTTATAGGTACTTTATTGTGTTAGAGATCTATTTTGCGTTTGAGTCCCTAAATAGATCTGCTATTAAAGACAGCCTTTACCCAGCACGATTGAATTTGAGCCGATCAGACAAACAGCTTTTTTTCTCTCTCTCTCGTCTTGCCCCCTGTTTTCTTTCTTGTTCGACGAGAGTCCAAAGATAAGTTTAAATAACGCGCGTGGTTTTAAACCGTTCTATCTTTATCTCCCTCGGTTTTCGATCGATCCTTTTCCTTTGCCCCTGATCCAAGCTTTTGCCTTCCTTCCTCTTCTTTCCGTGCACGGGCACGGCCGGAGCTCGCCTTTCTTCCCAAGAAAACGCTCGATATAAATCCACACAAGGAATTCCGGCAACATCTTCGTCGCCACCATTGCAGCAAGCAATTCCGGCAACATCTTCTCTTGATTAGCTCTATAGTTCCTTAGCCTCCTCTCGTCTCTGGTCCACGTACAGGTACAGAGACCAAGCAAAGCAACAAGCTCATCCTGCTTCCACCACTGATGGAGAAGGACGGCGCGCTGAAGCCGGCGGCGGCGGCGGAGGCCGACGCACCGGAGCTGGAGGGGACGACCCATCAGCCGACGTGGTGGGCACAAGCGCAGTGGGCCAGCATCAAGAGCAAGGCCCGCGGCGCCAGCGAGTACGCCATGCTCAGGACCCGCCAGGGCATCTCCATGTTCGGGGAGCCCAAGCTCGGGTCTTTGGTCAAGCCCAAGGGAGCATCAGCTAAGGATGAGTCGTTCCAGTCCTAGCTCCCAGTAGATCCACACGCATACATGTCATGTGATGTGTTCTTGATGCCACGGGCGGCAGCAAGCAAGTGTGAACTCTGTTCTTATTACTTGTCAGTACGTAGTTGTTATTCCCCCCCTTCCCCTATATGATAAATTTTAGTTTAAAGGGATTGTTTTTCACAGTCTGCTGGAGATTGCTAAGCATCGGTTATAGTTTCAATTTCAATGACAAAGTAATAGTTGTATGAGCGTAATCCACTTTTAAATTTAAAAGTAGAAAGAAGGTTGTGTTTTTCAACTGCTAAGGGCATCTGGAGTGTGAGATATGTATGAGACGGTCTTAAGGGCTACTTTCTACGTCCCGAAATAATCGTAGTTCTACGTTTTAATTTTGTCCCACAATTGAAAGTCACCGTAGGATCGGTAGGAGACTAAATCTGACAGTTCAGCACCTGCAAGCGATCAGCAAAGCATAAAAAAATCACCATTGAAAAAAGGGAAAAAAAGCTAAAATGACTGATTTATTTTGAGAGAAAAATACTGTTTTATGACTGATTTATACGAATTAAAGCCGACTTATAACTCAAACGAACAGAGCCACGATTTTGACTGTAGACCGCAAAGGTGGCTTTGATGAGATGACAGGATGTTCCATAGAGATAGTATTATCATTTTGGTTTTCAGTCTCTAAACTTAGATGTGCAAATATTATGAGACGGAGGGAGAAGCTGGCAGGCGACCTCATACATACGGGGGACATCGACCCTAGCTCTTTTCTATAACAAAATAAATTTCTGCTTGACCGGCCAGGGTCCACGATCTGTTTGAGTATCTCAATTTGGATAAATGAACTTTGAATTTCTTGCTCATGCTGCTCGCTCTTTTTCATGGAGCACCGCAAGTCTTTCTTTTTAACCATCCACTAGTTCACAAATAACTTTGCATATGCAAATCCGCAAAGTAATGACTTGGGGTTTTAACGACAAAGTAGTAATACGAGCATCATCATCCTTAAATTTAAAAGTAGAAACACTTGAAATTTCTAGGCATGTGAAAGGTTGTTCGCTTGAACCTTATTTCGATTGTTTAATTAGTATTCTGTGAAAAGAAAAAAGCCCTAATACGACTGATAGACCGACCGATAAATCAAGGGTACAAAGCCTACAGTACTGTGTGTTTCCAACCTAATTGTACTGCAGCTAAAAAGATCAAGAATTTCGTGCATATACAGAAATTGAAAAGGCTTCCAATGAAAATAACCATGGCAGATTCGAGATGTTCATTGCTGAATCGGGCTTTGCAGAAATCTGGTTGGATCAGAATTCAGAACCCGGTCTCCTTACCTTACCCAGCACGATTGGCCCCGCTGTTTTCTTTCTCCTTCAGTTCTTCCACACAGTCTTTGTCCGAATCCCAAAGAAAGAAAGAGAGAGCGTTCAATAACGCGCGGTTTGCATTATCTCCCGCGTTTCCCTTTCCTTTGCCCCTGCTCCAAGCTTTGCCTTTCTTCCTCTTTTTTCCCTGCACGGCCGGAGCGGAGCTCGCCTTTCTTCTCAAGAAAACGCTCGGTATAAATTCACACGAGGGCAGGCCAACCCTTCAATTCGTCGCCATCATTGCAGCAACATCTTCTCTTAGCTCTAGTTTCTTAGCCTCTCTAGCTCCCTGATCTACGTACAGAGATCAAGCAAGCAACCATTCCATCGCCGATGGAGAAGGACGGCGCGCTGAAGCCGGCGGCTGCGGCGGAGGCCACCGCACAGACGTTGACGGGGACCTACCAGCCGACGTGGTCGCAAGCGCAGTGGGCCAGCATCAAGAGCAAGGCCCGCGGTGCCAGCGACTACGCCATGCTCAGGACACGCCAGGGCATCTCCATGTTTGGGGAGCCCAAGCTCGGGTCCTTGGTCAAGGCCAAGGGAGCATCAGCTAAGGATGAGCCCTCCCAGTCCCAGTAGATCCATCCATGCATCACGCATGTGTTGTGTTCTTGATGCCACGGGCGGCATGCGGCAGCAAGCAAGCGTGAACTCTCCCTGTTCTTACGAGTACTTGTTAGTAGGTGATCTGTCTCTGTCTGCATTGCATTGGTAGCTGTAGTTTCGGCTCAGGTGTGCTCAGGTCTAGCTAGTCATAATTGTCCCTTTTACTGTCATCACTGATAGTAGAAGTGATACTTTTTTTCCTGGAAGGTCCAAGTTTTTCGATCTATTTCTGATGTTGTGCTCCTTATGCCGTCAGTACATATTACCCTGGTTGATTGGGTTGGAAGTTCCATCGGAGCTTCTTTGATTCGTGCTGACTCCCCCCACGCCTGCGCTCGTAAAATCTGCCGTGAATCGTAGCGAAACATTGAGACATACGTACAAGGCTCATCTCGCTGAACTAAATGAAAACGCTCACAGGTCTCGTTAAATTTCGGGTAGACGAGAGGAATATCAGTATGACAGCATATAATGAACATTGTCTATATGACAGCATATAATGAGCATATAAAGACAGGGATTACATGTGCACGATGACAACCCGAGACCATTTTGAAATCGAGCATATGATTTCAGTGTTCATTAAATTTGTCAGGGATTAAATACATCAGCGATCTGAGAAACAAATAATGAATGGCCACGCGTCAGTGGGGTGATCAGCTTATGCAAATCTACACCAACAGGAGCCTTTCACCCCCAACAATTTCTAACGCCTACACTAAATTATTAGCACATTGTTAACGGGGAACATTCGCTAGGCCTATCAGCTGTCAGGTTGTTAAATATGTGAGCTACTACAACAAACAAGGCCCACCAACACAAGCAGCTGGAGATTTGCCTCGAGCTGCGGCCAGGAACTCGAAAACTAGAACCTGTCAATAATGGTTAAATTTCTTTCTGTGGCGGCTGTAATCCGAGACGTATCTGAATGTCTGCCCACAGTCAGGAGCTGAGCACTTATATGGCCGCTCTCCTGTGTGCACCCGGATATGTTCAGTCTGAGCCCATAGCCACTTGAAAGTCATTTTACATCCTTCCCAGGGGCATTTAAATGGCCTCATCTCGCTGTGGACACACTGATGACGCTTCAAATATTTGTGTGAGCTGAAGCGCTTGCCACATGACTCGTCAGTGCAAATATTGCGCTTGTGGGCATTAAGTTCAGCCCTAGTCTCAAATGTCATATCACACAGATCAATATCACACTGAAATGACCCCTCTGTTTTTGTCCTCTTAACCATTTTAGCAGAAGAAGCTTCAGCTGTAATGCTCCATTCCGATTCTTCAACTACCGCAGGTTTAGTCCTTGGCCTCAAGCTCTCGCATGGAGAGCGGACGAAACTCGAATGACTTTGTGAACTATCAGTATTTGACTGACAATCCCTCTTCCTTTTGTGTTTGCGCCTGACATAGCATACGATATCTGTTCTATCTGACCTCCCGATGCATCTAGACGCAAAATCGAACAAAACTTGTTTATTATCATCTTTTGCTGCTCCCAAAATTGTGTCTGTTTCCAACACCTCTATAGCTCTGGCATATGTAACATCATCTGCAGAGGGGCCATTGGTAGCCAGTGTCATTAGTGTCAAGGAAGCTTTGCCGACCTCATCTTTACCAGGAGCATCTGTTGCCTTGGACTCTTCAGCCAGAGCTCCAAGTAAAATATCAAAATCAAAAGTATTTGATCCAGTGTCCACAGATTTTCCCTCATGTCCAGGGACTGCAGCCATGGAAGCAACTTGGGCGTCCTCTAAAATATGGAAATCTATATGCGGAGATTCAGGCTTTAAGTTAGCAGGATTATTGCTCTGGTGCTCAATGGCCTTGACAGCAGAATGGCTAACATCAACCTGCGGCTCATCACTCATAAAATCAGGTGGAACTGACAGAGGCTGAGTTGAAGCAGGAACATCAGCTGAGCCAAGGCAGCCGAAGATTAAACTGTATTGTCTATCAGCACTGGGCATCCCATTAAAGCTTGAATTTAGTTTCACTGGACCAGTACCCAGATCACGAGTTTCCAATTGATTATCTATTGCAGGTTTAGTAGTTTTTGTTTCAGTATTAGAACAGTACGATGTCTTAGCACAGCACTCCTCATTTTCAAGGGATGCTGACACCGTGTCCCCACGCTTTCCTTCCAATACAGCCAAACCTTCTATCAGGTATGAATCAACTGACGTCAGGTTGGGATTGTTGCGAAGCCCCATCTTCTCTTGATCTTGTTGAACTTGCAAACATTCATCTCTGCTCCGTAAAGTAACATCCTGAGATGATTCTAAGCAGACATTGCTTGCACAGTTTATGCTTCCCTCCACAGAGGTACTTTCATCATTAAGGAAATGTTGAACAGAAAAGGCTGGCAAATTGCTCAATTCAGAGGACTGTAGACATCCTTGATATCTAGTTACTTCAACTGAGGCAAGTGGAGGCGAATCCAGGGAACCTGATGAACAAATGGAGTCGTTGCACGTGCTAACACTAACTGGACCCTCACGGACTTGATGCATCATAGGATATTCAGCAACAGCAATAGGAATATTAACAAGACAATGTCTTCCATGGTCATTCTCCTCAGAGCATGAAGGCTTATCACAATCTTGCAGTCCACCTGGTTGCTCAAGGCCACTTTGTCGAAGAGTATGCTGTCTACTGTCATCCTCACAGACATTTCCATCAGTGACCATCCCTGTCTCCGCTCCAGGCTTAAGTTCCTCAGGAGTTTCTGTTGCATTAGAACTCCTAATAATACCAGTAACTGTGTATGGAGTTCGCGCTCTTTTGCAAAGCCACTTAAGATTAGGAACAACCGAAACAGGCGAAGGGCAGGAAAACAGTCCCCCAAATGACAAAGGAGATTGTTCTTGATTTTCTGATTTCTCTTTCCTGAGTTTGGCAGAATATTTCAGGTTTAGACCCATCTGGGACGTCCAGTCTCTTCCATCTTCCTCATGCCCCTCATCATCAATTGAAATGTTGATTAAATATAAATCAGACTTGGACGCATTTGCAAGTGGAATGTCTGTACAGTCAAATTGAAACTCAATTTCCTCGGCTATTGATATTGCAAGCGCTTTTAGTTTGACAAAGTCTGCAGAAACCAAATTGAAATACCTTAAGAACAGTGGAAACCTCAGGGGACATGGAAAGTAAAACAAAACATAAGCATTTTGTTTTAAATCATGATTTTGAACCATGAGTTCAATTGCTATTTTCAGGAGTAGGCCCAAACCAGGGATTGTCAACATGCATCTGTGGAAGAGGCCTTTTTTTCTGAAAGACAAATTAATTGAGGTCACCTTAATGCTCTCATGCAATTCTAAACTACAATGATATTCCCTCCGTCCCAAACTGTATGTTGTTTTAGACTTCTGAGCAACATATATTTCACTTAAACATGAATGTAACAGTCTAAACCCAGTGATTGTAAGCTAACAAGTCAATATTTCTTTTGAGGCAAGGCAGCGGAAATAAGATGGAGCTAATAATTATTAGATACAGTGAAAATATGTAATCTGTCAATTATAATACAGTGATTAGTGTTCATCTGCCTAACATCAGCAACACTGAGCCAAATTAAGAGATCAATAATCAAGGTTTCTATGAACAATTCCATGTGGTTCCATCTTTCTTGTATTTCCTTTTGTGTTTTTCGTTGATTCGCCCTAGAAAGAAGGTAAGTTCATCTCATCAGCAAAGCCAAAAGGACACATTAGTTTCCACAATCCAGCTTCATGCATAAAGTATAGTTTTTCATTAAAACTACATGTTTGCATATAAACATGGCCAGCATGGCCAGTGAAAAGGCTAGCAGCTAATTACTTATTTTGTATCAAGTCTGCAGGATCACAAGAGCATCCACCAGCAGTCAAATAGAGTATGAAGAATTGAAGACGATAGAAGTTTCTTTAAACCTACCTGAGTGGCAAATAATGATAGCATGAACACCCCCTTTTCCCTCAAGTAACTTTTCAATCTCAAGGGCATGCTGCAGGCAAAAGATCCGGGGCCGTGCAAATGTACAACTTGTATTCCAGTTAATAGTGCCATCAGAAGCTTCTGCAGTTTGTGCATCACCATCATATTTGCCTGTTTGTGCACTTACTTCTGGGCCAAGACTGTCCTCAGCAATCTTATTCTCAGATTTTTCCCTGTCACTACATGAATGAAGAGTATTTTCACTTCTGCAAGAATGTGAAATATCGCTATGTTCTAGCACAAGCCCATTAGGTTCATTCTCCCTTAAACAGACATCTTTATGTGAATTAACGTTCTGATGACTGATGCTATCCTGCCCCATAGGAGTAGACAGACATTGCTGTTCTGCAGGCCAGGAGGGTCTGTTGGGAACAAATGAACATCCTGATGCATATGAAAAGGCATGTGTCAAGGTTCCATAAGAATCTTCATATACAAGAAATACTACAGATCAATAAATGGAAATTAGTAAATTCTAGAATGTTTTTTTTTAAAAGGCTGCAGCACAGAGTTCCTCCGTTACATCAGAAAAGGCACAGTTTTTATCAAGTAGCAAGGTTAAGACAGTCAACTCTTGTGTATAAAATCAGGTTAAATATTTACAATGTACAATATATAGTAAGATAAGAAATGCCATTGTTAATGAGCTTAGTGATAAACTATTTCTGGAAATAGACTATTCTGATTGTTCAAAAAACATGCCTGCAGATCACATCACTCTTCAGCATACATTTGTTGCAGCCAGAAACTCTCATCCACAAGCACTTCATAATGGCCAATGAACCAGCCATCATGACCATACACATTCAATAAAAAAGTTCAGATTCGGTTTTTCCAAAAACAAAAGGTTCTCTCCCAACCATAACTTCTCTAAATTAGACAAAAAGAGCATTTGCGAATTTCCCTAATATGAAGAGCTATTGTGAAACTGACTTTATAAAAGGCACAGTTGAAAATTTGCTATTAAAAATCTGTTGGATGATTGGATCCAATATAGATTGGACTAAGACCGACCGTCTGGAGGTTTTCGTGTAAAGTACAATAGGATCACCCCTAGCCAATTTTAGTAAACCTACAGCTTCACAGCGATCACAAGTTCAAACTGTAGCCACGCATCCAACAAAATAGACAGACGCACCCATCCATACCCATTCGTCTGTCCCTACTCCCTAGTGCTCCACCCAGCCCTGCAACGGAGCGGCGCCACTGAAAACCGGATGGACCCAACAAAAACTGCACCGCCTTGATGCAACCCTTCTCTATTGCGATGGAGAGAGGATGAAGGGATTTCATGATATAACCATCTAAGGTTTTGGGGTTGCGAATAGTGGGACGAGTTCAATAAAGGGAAGAGTCAGCCATACGGGCTATGGTCAAAAATCAAAATAGCCTTTCCATGTAGCATTCATTTTTAATTTAAATTTAATCTCCTGAATTATATTTTGCCCTTGGTTTCCAAAAGAAAGTGGAAAACAGAAGGGACAAAGAGCCGATTTCAGTGGCAAATTTGTAATTTGTTGGTTAAAAACCAAATCCAAGGTTGGGGCTTAAAGTAGTCACAAATTTGCTATTTGTAAAACAAAAAAACAATCAAGAAAAATTGCATGCATCAATGACATTTGTTGGAAACAATCATGTGTGTCTAGGTTCATAACCTTTACATTAGCTAAGTTTCAGCATCGAGTAATATGAGTAATAGGCTGTTTATTTGGGTAATATTCTGCATTAATTAGGAATGCCATCACAGCCACAAACATAGCTCTCAGCACTGTATAAAGCTAGGCGGAAAACTAGAAAAAGGATAAGTCATTCCAGCTACCAAACCCACTGTGTTTGTGTCTTTGTTCCTGGTGATCTGTTTAGGAGCTATTCGCCATTCAAAACTTCCATCACAATACAAAATGACATGCATCAATGAAATTTCTACCTTAGCTCCAATATATATAAACAAAAAAAACAAAACATCGGAAACTAAGAAAGGCATACCAAAATTACAGTCTGCAGGACAGCATGGAATTGTATTTGAAGTATCTTTTTCAGAACTCATCTTGTATCTACTCGTGTGGGCAAGGGAAATCCCTTCCAATGCTTCTCTGGTAGGCTGCAGAATTGTCATGAATGGATAGCCAAGAATCCCACAAGCAACACAGGTCAATGAACCAGAATCAATGCTCAAATCAAAAGGTAGGTCATCCTCGTCATCTGTATCAGCATTGGCCACGGAAGAAGATGCAGCGTCAGATGATTTGCTATTCCCAGAAATAAATTTAATTTGTGCGCCAATCAGATGTGCACTGCCATCAGAGCTGTTATCTTTGGGGCCACGCTCACTAGATTCAGTTCTGCAACCATCCTCAGACTTCTTCTCAGGAGCTTTTGAGCCAGAAGAACAGGACTGTAGAGCAAGCGAAGATGGTAACAAGTCAGGCTCCCAGAGCACAACATGACCAATTGATTTCTTTTCCAGGAAACAACACAAAAGCTTGTTTTCGCTAATCATGTCCTGCAAGAATTCCCGCTTCACCAGTAATTCTCTTTCTTCTTTTCTTCGATCTCTCAAGCGTGAAGTTCGAATTCCAGACAATACATTTGGAGTTCTGAAATTAAAATCAACTAGCAGATTCAAAGTGCTGAAAACAATAAGCATTGGTGCTCTGATGGTTGTAACATGGTCACTAAAAAACTAGATAAGCATAAATAAAGAGATCGAGTTTGTCAGGTCAAATTTGTAGAAGATGAATAATATGTGTTTCTTAATAATTTAAGAATTCTGATAAAAAAGCAACCGCCAAATGCTGTAAGCAAGCCATACATGCAAAGACAGCAAAGAAGTATCATGAGTTTGAATTTGCAAATTTTGCAAGGGCAAGCCTGTCTGGAAATTCCTCCCAAGGCTCCATACCTTGTGTGGGTGCTTTCGGTACTGGGTACACCATTTTTATAACTAGGCCAGATCTATAGTAACAGCAATGTAAAAGAGTATAATATTAAACATCTGGAAACCACGAGCGCATGTCAAATTTAATCCAGTGCGATGCTATATCACGAGCTTTCAGGGCATTTTCTCTTGAAACTGGATCAATACAGAACTATTGGGCTCCAATTCTCAGAAATTTCTTTCTATTGCATCATGGATTATTTTTGTTTTAATTCCTAGCATGAGCAAATTAAGCCACTGATGATCCAGCAACATATAAGTTGCAGACACAAACAAAATCTAATTATGGATCTTCTAATAACATTGTAGAAGTAAGAGTGCAATCTTCAACCATGGAGCTAGGGCTAGTTACTAGTTTGGCTAAAAATTAGCTCAAAATAGCTAAGGTTGGCTAGCTAGGTGGCTAACAACTAGTTGAAGGCTTGGCCAAAAAATTAGCCCACCTATTAGCCCTCCTGTTTGGATGCACTAGAGCTAATTTTTAGCTAGCTATAACTCTTGTTAGTAACTGATATCTAATATATGATTGTTGCCAGAATATAAACTACAATTAAAAACTTAGCCTTTTAGCAACTGAACTTGAATCCAGATATTATATATAGAAATAAACAGTAAACCATTCAAATCAAAATCTATCTTTTTAATTTCTGAAAATATGTAGAAGCATCAATGCCAGATTTAAACTTCAGTGTGTACTCTAATCTCAGGAAGCTAGCAATTCCAGTGGCTTCACTGTTTCCTAATTCTCTTTTTTCGCCTAATTCATAATATCTTCAATCCTAGTTTTTTTTATGTTAACAAACAATGGAGGTCCAAATATTTCTTCATAGTGAATGACTGATAAATGCCCAAAAGAATCATTCTGAACCAAAACAAATTTAGGAGCAAAATCTTATTCAATACACAATTACACAGGCCATCTTAAAGCACTAACTATGTGTGTTCGCTGGAGCTCATTGATACTTTCAATTGAATCATGTTACAGGGACTAGTAGCTCATACTGTGATTCACTAAAGGCTGCTGTGGTTGTAAGCTACATTCAAGCACCCCACGCCTTCAACATGTGCAGAACAAAGCACATAACCAGACATAACAAATAATCTAATCCTGTAGCAACTAGCTGCACCAATCACCATGTCAAGAACTTGATATTTTGTTAGCAAGTACTATTGCCTGAAAGCTTACCTGGTTATAAAAGAAACTGCTAGCAAGTACAGAAGCTGCTGGTGAGATAGCATCGGAAGATAATTCATCACAGCCCTTCGCACAGCAGCCTCTTTAGCAAATTTTAACCATTGAGGAGTTGCAAAGTTAGCAGCTTCACCACAATTAAATCCTACATTATATGGGTCAAGACAATAAGAACTTTTAGTCAATGGACAGGCCAAAAAATAAATAAAGTAACACATCCTGAACACCAGACGATGCATGTGCAAACATGTAGATAGTCAAATCTAGTTGAACAAAATAAATTATTTGCATGTATGCTTGTTTAGTCTTGTACATAAATGAAGCCCTAAAGTGGAAAGGATATAGACTATTAGGGCACTCATAATGCAGACTCTACCATAGAGTGTAAGCCTAATCTAAGCCTATTTATTGTCTCGAACATATCGTAGACGTGAAGTCTAAACAAGACTTGGAGTCTTTTTTTTTTCTCCCTCTCTCTTCAATAAATATACTGCCACATCAGCAAAATACTATAAATAAGAGGGTAATAAATAGGTTTAGACTCTATGGTAGAGTTTGTGTTGTGCCATAGAGTCTGCGTTGTGAGTGCCCTTAGGAAAAACTATGAATGTAATAACAATCAACAAGGGTACAGTCAGCCATTGATCATTAATGAAACATTAAAGCTGGCATTTCACACATGGAAACTGTTATGTCAACAGGCAAAACAAGCAATCTAGCTTCAGCAAGGAGACATCCAGTAACATCAACTGACCGTTAGTACTATATATATAATCTCAAGCACCCTCAGTTTGTTATATAACCGATGAGGGGACAGGGAGCACTGATCCGTTAAGGTTGTCCATGAAACCATTATTATTGTGTTTTCCAGATAGTTTTGTTTATACTGCTCATACCATAAAAGTGAAAATCTAGCAAACCTGGAAAATATAGTTAACAAATAGCATATCATAATCAATTCAATAAAGTCATGCCGAAAAGGCATCATGAGTTCAGTGGCATAACTAACCATGACTAAACCCAATGTGGTAGGCCCTTGGGAATGTCACCACAAACTCTCCAGGATATTGTATTAATCTGAAACAGTACACGTCAACAAAGAACTTCATAGGAATCTGATGTCTTAATATCATAAACATTTGACCCAATGGAAACACTGGACATTTCAGAGCTTGTACCTACAGCAGGGCACACCACGGGCTACAAGAACATCTGGGGACATCAATGTTGTCTTCTCCCCAAGCACTGCCAGCGATGCTGCATGGATTAATAGTTGGAATTTATGGAACCTGCTAGACCGTAACCGAACATGCAGATGACAAATGTGAGAAAACGACAAATACCAAGGCGATCAGGGTTTCCTCCATATCCATGCACACGGATAACTTCCTCTAGCTCTGAGGCTCGGTCCCCAGGGACTGCATACCATGTCTTGGGTGCACCGGTGTGAAGGAAGTTGAGACTGTGCAACTCATGATCTTCTATGTGCCATGCAAACCAACTGAAGAGCATGCCGATGTACACCATCGGCGAGGTAACCCCAGGAACATCATCTGGCATGAATCGCGTGAGCGAACCAGGAGCCCGCGCAATTGCCTGGAGGTTCCATGGGCTTCCTGACAGCCGCCACCCGGAACCTTTCTCCCCTTCTTCCACCTGATTGCTCTCTCGTCGCCGCTTCTTGTGCCGCCCAGACTGTTTTGGGGCAGCAAAGCCAGACCCCGGAACGTCATTTGCATACTCGATATAGATAGGCCGTTCTGCCGACGCCTTCCAGAAGAGGGATTCCACCTCTAGTGGAGTAGGCTCGCGAAGCCCAGCTAGGTGGATCTTGGAGAAGGCGCGGGACTTGGCCTCAAACTGGTCGAGCGTGTACTGCTCGCCGCTCTGCCACACCTGCTTGAGCACCTGCGGAGGCGGGCGCCCACGGCGCGGCGTGCCAAGCTCCTGGTGACGGGTCGTGAACACTGCGGCGGATTCCGGCAGCGAGGGACCAGTGCTGGAGGAGCCGGAGGCAGTGGTGGGGTTGGCAGCGGCTTCATAGGAGGAGACCAGGGAGCGGTTGAGGTGCGCGAAGACGAAGCGGCGGGAGGGGCGCGGGTAGGGCGGGATGACCTTGCAGATGCCGTAGGCGGCGGCCTCGCGCTCCACGCGGGAGAGGAAGGCGATGGGGTCAGCGAACTCCGACTCCGTGGGGCGGTACTCCGGGGCGCGCGGGAGGCCGCGGAGCCACGACGGAACCGTGGGTTCCCCGGAACCGCCCGTCGCCACGGCCGGCGGTGGCGACATCAGCGCGCTAGGGTTTTGGGAGCCGGCGACGGGAAGCGGAGGTGTGGAGGAGCATTTGGGGGTTTGAGGAGGGGATGGGAGGGGACGGAACTGTGGGCTGGGCGTGCTGGATTGCCTGCGGAGACGGTGGGATGTGTGTGGGCGTGGGAATCGCCGGTGGGGGCCGGTGCGAGCGGTGTGGACTGTGGACTGTGTAGTTCGTAGGCGGTTTACCCGGCAAGGAGGCGTGGTCGCCGGCACGTGGGAGGGAATGCGTCCCACAGTGCACTGTGCACACAGCCCACAAGCGGACAGGCGGTTGCTGGCTTGCTGCTGCCGTTTGCTGCTTGCCCGGCAAACCATAGAAGTTTTGTAGGGAGTACGAAGTACAGTAGTTTGACATGTCATTCAGTCAAAGCAACTGTCTTCCTTTCGAAAAGACAGCCGTCTTCATTTCTTTTCTTTTTTTCCTTGAGGACGTCCGCAATGGTACTAGCTACTCCTTCCGTCCGTCGTTCTCGCTTCCCGAGAAAAAATTGCCGGCAATTATATATTAAAATATATTAATATTTATGCTAAATAATTACTATCATCGGAAAGATCTTTACATCTAGTTTTTTAACAAAATTATTTGGAGACGTAAATATTACACATATTTTGTACAAATTGAGTCAAACACGTGGCACGCACACCAACGACGACACTTATTTAGGGACGGAGGGAGTATGTAGCTAGCTGACGTAGAGGTAAGAGATAAAAACAAAGACTATTTTACATATTTTATACTATTGAACTCACGCATTCATCTCTTAAATTATTGGACTACATGAAATAAACTAGCTATTTGTTCGTCGCTAGTGACTACACTCTCATACTTTTTCTTTATCCACGTCATAATAGTTGGCCAAATAGCTAGCCATTGGGGACGCCCTGGTGAGGGCACTGCTATGTGTGTCTATCCTGATGTGCATGCATCTCAGTACATATTATTGTTGTGCACGTATCTCAGTCCACATCTAAATCCTATCCTTGGTGACGACAACCGTGCAAAATGCCACTGATAAACCAATAGCGAGTGTTACGAAGTTTCGGATCTTGAAAACATATAAGGTGTGATTATTCTTTTTTTTTGCATGATTACCTTTGTTGGCATGAAGTTAGGGTGGTGTTTATAAAATGTTGGTTTAACCATTTGTATGTTATTATTAAATGCTAATGTATGCCATATGTATTCTATTTCGCAAACTCAAACACATGACGGGCCGCGTGGTCACATGACTCATTCGTGCCGCGCCGAAAAATGAAAGAAGATAAGTTGTCCGAAGTCAGAGGTAGTGTTCCGAGAGAGGATTCACTCGATGATAGATGTGAACAGGGGTTTGAGCACGATGGCGTAACACGGTGGTTGTGATGGGCAGATCGCAACAGGGATATCGCGTGCCGAGGTGGAGGGATATAGTGGTGGGGCGGGGCTATCGATGAGATGGCACGCATGGAGTAGTTGCCAGCGGCCTTGTGATTAGAGGAGGATGTGATCGAGGCCCCCAGTGGAGGATGGGTGGGGCAGCGAGGCGGCGAGAGTTGACAGACTCAGGTGGTGGTTGCACGACATAAGGGGTAGCAAAAGGAGGGGTGTCAGTGACGGTGATTGCATGATAATAGTCGCATAGATTAATTCAGGTCAGCATATGAGGACGAAGACGCGAGGTGCCCTCAAAAGTCAATGTCTCTGAGGCTAGGAGCGCTCAGTGGGCTTAGCCAACGGGCCTTGCTTAGGGCGTGGGGGTGTCTGTCTAAGTTTAGTAATTCTTCACGGTAGATTATTAAATAAATATGATATTTTTTCGAAACAATCAGAAGATGACTAAATCACTTTCATTTTTATTATTAGATTAGATGTTTTTACCATTTTGGTTTCCGTTTTATCGGTTACCGCCCTGTTTGGCAGTTCGATAATATTTCACAGGTGTAAATGATTTCCGCTTGTAATTTGTTGTGCACAAAGATACCATTGTTTTCTTTTACACTTGTAAAATGTTGTTTGGGTAAAAAAAATTCCGTTTGTAATTTGCACATATCAAAAGCACAATATAGCATTTTCTAAGCGTAGCAGTTGCAGCTGCCACATGTCTTACCATACATATATATAGAATTCTGTAGACATGTCTGAACATGGTCATTTCTGAACCAATATTATAAAAGTAAACGTGCTATATGTGTGACCATAAGCTATCCAAAGAAGTACATGGTTATTTCTGAATAAATGACACCTCATATCAGTTCATAACTGCTGCAAGTTTGAACCACCAAAAGTCAACAATAAACAAAACTTTGCAAAGGATGAGCAATGCTTTAATCCATTGTTACAAAGAAAGACAACAAAGATAGATGTTGATCAGATTATTTAAACAGAACTTCTTCAAAGATCACAAGGCCATCGTAATCTTCTAAGATCTTCACATGTCTGCAGCCACTAACCTGCAACACAGAGTTGCAAATTTAAGTGTGAAGCATGGTTTAAAATTGCAAGGAAATGTGAAATTTCAGAGAGGATTGCAGTACAACATGCAAATAAGAAGAAATGGATGACAATATAATGACGCAAATATGAAAATGGATGCAAAGCAATCCATACCTAAGTTCTAAGTTCTAAAGCAGATCAAGCACATATCTTTCTGTAAATCTACATTCTCTGTTACAACACAAAATGGTAATGGGGAAGGTAATCAATCACTCAACAAACTAACAAAGATTTACTCAGGTTGAATATTCTTAGTAACTCTTAGTAAATTATGTCTGGTAACTCAGGGTGCACATTACCTAATTCAGTAACCAAGTATTAATTAATCAGTTTTTTTAGATAGGGAAAGTTCCTTCTTTTTTTTGCATGAGTTAACCTAATTAACTAACATGGTATTATGAAAGTGTTTACAGTCAGTCATGATCAGTCATTCAGTCAACTAGAGAGGGCGAACATCAAGTCTACAATTGACCATGCAAGATACTGAGCATTTTAAATTAAGGTTGATACTCATTCACATAAAAGGAAGTCGATAAGGTACTATCAATGCATATATACGACTACAGAGATGAGCATATATACGATGTAAAATCAGCTCTTTGTGCTGATTTTATATGATCAGTCATATCTTCAATGTTCGTGCACTGAAGATATAGGCGTCTGAATGTCACTTTCAGTGTGCTGCCAACAAGCTAACCATCATGTGAGGTCGTACAAGTCTGGCAGATAAATTCTATCCTACGTCATTCAGTAGGCTGCCCAGTAACGGCATGGGTATACAGAATGCTACAAGTGCAAAATCATGGAAGCGTACGTTGGCTCACTGCATCAGCTTTGGTAGTTTGTATTGCAATAAATACAGTATTGTATTGTTGGGTCGGGTGTGGTGGTGGCAAATGGTAAAGTCTCTAGTGTCTGATAGTGTGGTAAGTTGAAGCAAAAGCCAAAACCAAACCTCCCTTGTGGTTGCCTTGCCTTGCCTTGCCTACTGCTGGGCAGACAAATGTACCACACTACGCTGAGCTCCAAAAGACACATTTTGCATTTGCTACTGATACTTTAGCACACAACATCCAGCAAAGTTTAGAAGCACAGGGCATAAAGATTGAAGCAGATTTAACTAAAGCACAAGAACAACATCACTACAGCTGCTTAGACACTAGAAGCTTATCTCACGGTGTTTAGCCACGGACCAAGCTTCTTGAACGCCGATCTGCACCTCATCCTCGCTCGCGCCGTCAGAGACAAACTCAGCTCGTCGTCGATATGGACGTCTCCTGCTCAGCACGCCCTTGCTGCAGATGAGGTCGCAGATCCGACTTTGAGCGCTGGCTTCAGGTCTCCATCTGTTCCAGCGCGAGGTTGGAAGCCATGGAGTAGTTGGGGAGGAGGAGGGACCAGCGGCGTGAGGTGGGTGCGGCAGCGTGGCTGGGATTCGACGGCGGCGAGATGGGGAGGGACCGGCGTGGAGCGGCTGTGGCGGTGTGAAGGGGAAATCCTCGCCCCTCACGGCCTCGACACCGAGCGGTCGAGCCTCGACTCCGCCGTCCGCCCGATAGATATCGGATTTTTACTCGGACCTCAGGAGACGACACTTTTTTTCCGCTGGTTTTGGGCCAATCCAAATGTAAAATAAATGGGCTCACCGGTCATCCAAACAATAAATTTCGGCCTATGTCGGAAAAAAATAGGGCCTATAATTTACAAGTGTTTTGACCCAATTACCGACATCAAACAGGACCTTACTGTTTTTGTTTAGATGAAAAATTCAGTAACTTTTCGAAAACGACTTACGATAATTGAGAACTACCGTTTTTTTAGCCCTGGCTACACCCATTTTCGTCTTGCCTCTCCCAGCACAATTTCTGCAGACGGCAACAATTATTTAGAAAATTTAATTACTCCTCTATCTCCTCCGCCCCGTCGCTTCGATCCCCCGAGCTTCGCTCACACCGGTCACCTCCGCCTCCTCCCGCTTCGCGCGCGAACGCATCTCCTTCTATCGCTCCAGCCTCCAGCACACATCCCTATGCCCTCGAGGTTCTGATCCGGCCACAACCATGCAGCACCGCTCGCCGGAGGCGGCGTCGGCCTCCGCCTCCCCGACGGCCTCGTCGGCGGCGGTCATGTCGCCGGGCGTCGGCGGGGTGGAGCCGGCCGTGACGCTCGATCAGGTCCCGCGCTGGAGCGACCCGGACCAGCGCATCTCCCCGCTGTCCCCCACCGCCGCCGGATCCGAGACCCCGCCATCGTCCTTCCTATCCTTCTCCGACCCGCTCACCGGCGATGACGCGGCCGCGGGGGCCGGGGGCCGTGGCGCGTCGCGGTTCCCCGTCGATCACGAGATCAACTCGAAGATCTACCTCTGGCGAGGCCACCCGTGGAACCTCGAGGTCGACGCCGTCGTCAACTCCACCAACGAGGTCGGGATTCAGGATTCTCTCCGCGGCTGCTCAATCTAGCTCTGAAATGTTTCAATTGAGATGCTGATGCCTAGCACTTCTGGCGTCGTGTAGAACTTGGACGAAGCTCATAGCAGTCCTGGGCTTCACGCTGCTGCAGGGCCGGGGCTCGCCGAGGAGTGCGCCACCTTGGTACTGTTTAATGCTGGCTTTGCTTCCTAATTCGGCTGCTAAGATGGGGATTGTAAGGTGGCTTTTCATTTGTGAATGGTCTTGCAGGGTGGCTGCCGCACTGGGATGGCTAAGATGACAAATGCTTATGATCTGCCTGCCAGGTATGTGATTTTATTTGATTGGTGACTGATGGCTTAAGAGGTTGCAGCAGATTACATACTACCGATGGCTCTGTAGTGTTCACCAACAACATCATTTTCTGGAAATTGTAACGCTGAATAAACCCTTTTAGGTGATATACAGGAGCCCCCACCCCCACAGACAAAGGTCCTGGTATTGCTCATTTCAAATAGTATGGATTTTGGGCACCTTTTTTAATGAGCTACAGTTACATCTTGCCAGTGAACATCTTAAGGGGGTGTTCGTTTCCCTGGCAAAAATTTTTTGCCTGTCACATCGGACGTTGCGGCACTAGTTTAGTCTATTAAAAATAAACTAATTATAAAACTAATTACAGGGCCATATGCTAATTACTGAGACAAATCTATTAAGGTAAATTAATCTATCATTAGCGAATGTTTACTGTAGCACCACATTGTCAAATCATGAACTAATTAAGTTTAATAGATTCGTCTCGTGAATTAGTCTCTGGCTGACAAATTAGTTTTTTAATTACTATATTTTTAATAGGCTAAACTAGGGCCGCAAGATTCGATGTGACAGGGCAAAAAAAATTTCCCTGGAAATGAATTATGGTTAGCTAGATTAATTCATGTCTACCAAAATTTTGACATGAGATCTAGTCTTGTTTACAAAACACACAAGGCACACTTATCGCAGACAGAGTGAGGGAAATTTGTGAGTTATTTTCCCCTACTCTGATCAGTAGCTTGGTTGTAAAGACGCATATGCAATGCACATATTATATTATAGTTGCATTGGTGGTGACTACATAAGAGTGAAGTAAGCGATTGTAGTGCTATAACTTTAGGTGAGGTGATGGTAATTTCATAGCACATTTTTGTTTCTTACTAATTGTTTGAGAAAGATAGGAACCATTATATGCTTCTGGATTGACCTTCATACAATAAGGCTATTATTTTCTTCATGGCATATGCTTAAGTAGTTAAGTTTATTCCTGTAAGACGTATTGCAGGTTACTATGGCTGACTAGTTTAAACTTATCAAATTCATTTGTTTGAACCTTGAGAATCATTTGCTTGAAACATATAACAGCCGAACTTTAATGCTCTTTGTTTTTTTCCACCACACAGCAGGCCCAAAGTTGTTAATGCTCAAAAGTTAATTATCTGGTTATGTAGGAAGGTCATCCATACCGTGGGCCCAAAATATGCTGTAAAGTATCACACAGCTGCAGAGAATGCACTTAGCCACTGCTACAGGTCTTGTCTAGAACTGCTCATTGAGAATGGCCTTGAAAGGTACTTATTATGAAAAAGGGTACTAAAAAGTTTAACATTAAGTGCTTACAGACTTTTGTTTAGATTTCATTTCTAATGCTAGGTTTCACATTGAATATAATTTATTCTGTCTTTGATGTGGTTAGCATTGCTACTGGCTGCATTTACACAGAAGCCAAGAATTATCCTCGCGAACCAGCTGCTCATGTGGCAATAAGTGAGTTAGCTAATTTGCTTTTGCTCTTGTACAGTTTTACTACGGATGGCATTTGAAACCTGATTTATTTTATACAATGATTTACCTACTCCACGCTTAGTTTTTCATGGACTATCTTCTTCGGTTGAGATTGAGCAGGAACTGTGAGACGTTTCCTGGAGAAACAAAAGGACAAAATAACAGCTATTGTCTTCTGTACAATATCATCATCTGACACAGAGATATATAAGAGGTTCTCCAATCGAAGTCCACTATTAGTTTATCACGATAATTTTCCAATATAGGTTGATAATGTTTCATTCTTCAGGTTGCTTCCACTATATTTCCCTCGAGACAAGCAAGAAGAAGAGATAGCTGCATTGAAACTTCCAGCTGATGTTGGGGATGAGAATGGTGAGACAGTAATAGATGAAAGAAAAATAAGAATAAAGCCCTTGCCTGCTGGGGCAGCAAATAGCAAAACACCAATTCCTACGCTTGCAGATATCCCTCTTCCTGATTCGAGTTTGACACGTAGAAGGTGAAATTGAAAGCACATGCATTTTTCTTGGTCCCGGTGACTGGTAGAGATTACCTCAAAAGATATTCTGTGTGTGTTCACTTATTCAGTGATTGTTCATTAAGAGTTTATCTGGTTTATCTTAACAGGAATTCTTTCAAGTTGGACTCATATTTGGATCCTGCTTTTATGTCTATAATTAAAGATCCTGATCTCCGACGCAAGGAGCAATGGGAAAAATCTGCTCAGGCAAACAAGGGACTTAACTTGGCTAACATGCTTGGGTTTGGTGATCTTGGCAGTCCACCATTATCTTCTGCTGAAGAATATTCACTCCATTCACGATACCTTGCTAAAGCGAATTCTATGAATCTGTCAGATGTTGCTGAAATGAAAATAATGTAGGCAAACTTATGCTTATGCAATTTTTATTTCCTTTTGTGGATTCTCTTTTGTTTGCATTGCTTTACATTTGTGACGCTAAAGGATCTCTATCCATCATTGTTTCTCTATTATCATGGTATTATTGCCTTTATTTTTATGCTCTATATCAATTACAGTTACCGTGGAGGAGTTGATAGTGAAGGGCGTCCAGTTATGGTCGTTGTTGGTGCTCACTTTCTTCTTCGCTGCTTGGATCTTGAACGATTTGTTCTATATGTAATAAAGGTGATTGAATCTTAACTCTGATTGGACATAATTAGACATTTGCTATAAGAGAGTATCCATTTTTATCTTCCTATATGTAATCGTACAGATGCCCTTAGTAATCATCATGCAGTTGCTGAGCCTGCCCAGTCATTGCTGTTGTCTCTTGACCCATACATGAATATCCTAATCTTATTATTGTTCTTGCTCGTCTTGGCAAAAATACATTTGTCTATGGTATTTTCTTATTATAAAGTGAATCTCTATAGTGCATTTCTCAGTTGTCAGTTGTTTTGTAATGGGGCAGCACTGCCCAAGTATCCAGAAGGTAAACTAGATATCTTGATGCATGCATACTAAAATTGCTGATGTCAAATAAATTGTTTTTTTCTTTGTCCGTGAGTTGGCCTGGAGTTTCCAGTGTGAAGGATGCTGGCTGCTGTTCAGTAAACTAAGTTTTCTAATTTGTACACTAGTTCACATTCATGATATGTGGTACCTTTATTATTTTTTAATGGTATAGATTTCTTATGGTGTCAATTTTTCCTGAAGGTTATAAAATATTAACAAAATAATGAATTAAGGTATATCAGCAATCTAATCAAGTGGTGGGAATGGGATGGGCCTAGAAAAGCAAACTCAAACCAATGCTTAATAAAAAGAAGGGGGGAGTTGTGCAAGCATTGTATAATGAAGCTCTTGTCATGCACTGTGCAAATAATTCCTCCAATTTCTCATAAAAAATCCCTGCTACCTACTATCTTGATTCCTCATTGAATAGTATTTTCTTCATACCTTTTGGCTCATTTGAGCAATAAATTATGGAAGTATCATCATATGTCATTCTCGCAGGAGTTTGAACCTCTGATTCAAAAGCCTTACACAATTGTCTATTTTCACTCTGCGGCATCATTACAACCGTAAGTGTTGGATAAATATTCAGGATGGAAATCACATCATTTTTTGGGCTCATTTCTCTTAACCCTGGTACATGGAACTGATCTAACTTTTCATTTGAATTTACAGGCAGCCTGATTTAGGATTCATGAAACGGTTGCAACAGATACTAGGTCGGAAGCATCAAAAAAATCTTCACGTGAGTATCTTATTTGACCTCATTGCCTTGTTCGTTTTTGATTTGGAATATATAGATTCTTGATAGCACAAATCTTTACAGACTATATATATACTCCACCCGACACTGGGATTGAGAACAGCTATTATGGCAATGCAGCTTTTTGTTGACGGGGAGGTAGTCGCAGTGCAGCTAAACAAAAAACATTCTTTGAGCTGCTCCTTGCTTGAAATTTCTGTAATTCCTTTTTTGTTTCGATTAGGTCTGGAAGAAAGTTGTATATGTCGACAGACTTGTGCAGCTATTCAGATATGTACCGCGTGAACAGCTAACCATTCCTGATTTTGTATTCCAGTAAGCAATCTATTACTTGTTAGCTCTTCTTAGAGATTTGCTAGTTTCCAGACTCCGTTTCAAATAATCAATCCTGCAGGCATGATCTTGAAGTGAATGGTGGAAAGGGTATAATCATTGACCCAAGAACAAAGCATGTTTACCAGAGACCATCTGGTTGATCTGTCATGAACCTGCAAATGAGCATTTCACGGTACTGCTCTCACTCCGTACAGACTCTCTGTCCAGTCCTATGTAGAAGGTCCTGTCCTCTGTAGAAGAGTTCCCTTCTAGAGCTGTGCATTTTGTATCTAGTTGACATTGTTGCTTTGTGCTATTCCTTCCCCTTTTTGGGAGGCATATTTATGTATCTTAACAACTATCTGTGTAAACAAATAAAAGCCACATCTAAATGTCTCCCAAGTTGCCTAGAGCTGGGCGTGCTCAATATGTACTGTAAAATTTTGTCAGATCCATAGCTATTGAGAAATAAGAATGCAGTTTGTTCCGTCTCAGAGCAATTGATCGGCGTTGGAATGTCGTAATAGGCTGAAGACTGACTGATCTGTTCGCTGCTGCAAACAATAGTAGCAAGTCCTCAAGACGAGGAAGAATAAAATATGGTCTATTTTGCTTTTGGTTAACTGCATGAGGTGGTCTGACAAAATTTCTGATACTAATTCTGATCTTGAGGTTCACCGTACATGTTACTCTCAACTCTCAGTACCTTTTATTTGACATGAACCCATTTTGGAGATCTTCGAGTTATTTGGCAATGGTTTGTCTTCAAGTTTAGTTTTATTTTGCCACCTTGAATTCTCTCTTCTGATGGCCTTAGTTGACTCCCCCCCCCACCCCCCCCCCCCCCCCCACCCCAAAAATAAAAAACTTAAAAGGAAAAGCTGCCGCATCGCCTTAAAAAAGGGTCGATGGGTCGATTCGAACTGAATTCATTTTAAAAATTATAATTTACATATATATTAACCAAGCTAATATGGTTATATATAGATTATATTTATATATTATTATTGATAATACTAGAGATATTTACACGTTTTATTTTTACCATAGGGATAGAGTTAAAGATAAAGTTATAAGTTGCAAAGTAGAAATATAGCATGGTAATCTATAAAATCCATTTTTCTCTCTCGCCCTATATATTTGAGATATGTTTATATATAAACTTTGAAAAATGATGGAATGTCAAATTTCAAGCCAATTAATCTAGTTTATTAAGTGAATTCTATTTTTTTTAAAAAAAATGGAGGGATCCAAATGACCCCTGATAGATTGATAGTTGGGTGCTAAATTTGGATAGAACTAGAGCCGAGGGTCAACATTAGACAAATTGAAGATGTGATGTACTCCATCCCAAATTATAATTTATTCGAAGAATATTGAATAGTCAACGTTTTTGAAGTTTGAGCAAATTTACACAATAAGATAATAATATTTATGATAATGATATCAACTAAATATTACTAGATTCTTTATTAATTATATTTTTTTATAGTATATATATTTAATGTCAGAGATTTTTGTGTCTCTCTTTATAATTTTGATCAAACTTGAGATGCTTTGGCTATCTTAAATTTTTGGAACGACTTGTAAGAGGGAGTACTTCCTCTTAAACTTGAGATGCATAAGTCTGCTCATAAACTAACAATGTCAACTCTTTTAAAATTAATAAGGTTGTCAACTAATCAACAAAATTCAACTTAAATTACAATGCGAACCCCGTCAAGCATGACGCTCCATAGACTGACGAAGTGCAGCTCTTGCGTTGTTTCATGCCGTGGACAGTTGCTTTCGATTTTGAGCAGCATGTTACAGTGACTGCTCTGCTTAAATCGGAAATAATGCACCAAGGATGAACAATTGAACATCTCTTAAACAGTTAACACGGGCTGGTAAGTCGTCTCCTCAGGATTTGTTCGAGTTTCCAAAGAAAGCAATATGGAAGACTCCCTTCATTCCAATTTATAATAAGCGTTTGATTGGTTGCCTGTATACGCTTCAACCAGGCTCACGGGATGCAGGTTAGTTATGTTTGGTTGCATGTATGGTGTTCTGGGCCTGACTCTGCTCATGCAAAAGGCCCTCCTCAGCCTGACTCACGGGATACGTAGGAATTGGGCGTTTCTCCAGAGCCAGGCTGGCCAGATACGAGTGATTACTCAGTTAATGACATTATTAGCGCATGATTAGTGTATATTAATTGATATTAATATATTTTCAACTGTATTAAGAAATAATAATGTAAATTAAGAGCAATGAAAAATAGTTGCACATCATAAACTTTGTAATTATGTTTATTAACCTTAAACAACAATGGTTTATCTCATCCAATGTATTCTTGTGCAAGCAATCAAACACCATCTCAACTCAGTCAGGTTAGTCAGGTGCAAGCAACCAAACATGACATTGTTGTATGTCCTAGGCATGTCTCTAGAGAGCCTGGCTCCCAGATACAAGCCAGACTGGACTGATACGCAAACCAATCACGCTTAAGTTTTGGCTTTTCTAGATATACTCTTGTTATAGTTAAAACAATATATCTAAAACAGTTAAAAATCTTATAATTTGAAACGGAATAGTAATAAATAGACAGCTGACATGAATCACGACGTCATCCTTCGTGTCAGACTCGCAAACTGCAGCATATCATACCATCTACTAGCAAGTAAGGTACGGCGGGAGAAGACAAGTACAGATTAAATTGTGAGTTGTGACACGTCAGCTGTTAAATTATACGTAGTAGTAGCTGGAAACCAATGCTTGAAGAACTCCACGGACATATTTAACTACGCGAATCACTGGCAAGACTCGCATATTCGGATCTTTTCACATTATTCTCGCGTTGACAACTATGTTGGCAATATGAAAAAAGGGGGCCAATTAGTTTAGTAGGATTATCCGTTCCTGCAATGATCTCATGCAGCTCCAAACTACTAACGCCGCAAATCAGTTCTGAATTGTGATTCGCCAGATGGTTTGCAGCTCCAAATTGGAAGGCAATGACCATTATTAGCTAACTGCTGAGGGTGTCAAATAGCATAAAGCAATTAGCCGGCTACTGCTGGCTTTCTGCATTGTTTTTTAAGTATCTGATTTTTTTCTTGCAACAAATGAAATGGACTAGCAGAAATGAGAAAAATATAAATGTACACACGCCACACGTCCCCTGTATCGAATTGGTGTGAAAAAGCACCATTTGTCAAACTTTGAGCGCTCCTCTTTGTTGTTTGTTGTTAGTTGGTCATGATATATTGATGTAATCCCCCCCCCTCACAAAGCTCTTTCTTTTGTTTTTTTTTCAAAAATCAAACACTGCAACTTTGCAAGCATAAAACATTCCACAAAACTTTTTTTAAAAAAACTTTTGCATGTGCTGCGTTTACAATGCGGTTGCTTGGTACCACTGCGACAATGCCCAACAAAACCACCGCATTGGTTGCCGTGCCACCGGTTTCGTGGATATTTTTTTTCGAAAGATCCGTTACCGGCTTTCATTGATAAGAGCGGAAAAACAACTATTTACAAGAGATTGGCACAAGAGGAGCCTTTTTGCCTGGCACTATTGAGCAGTCGTGCTATGGCACCCTACACTTACGCAATTAGCCTAGATTACACAAGATTTGCCTGATCATCTATATAAACAAGGAAGTTTCTAACTGGCATTGTGGAAAGTCGTTGCCGGAAGCACCGCCTCTAAACTTTTGTTGCCTGCCCGAAGCCATAGGACTGCCTCGTCCCGAATAACGTTAAGCACCTGAGCAACCATCTTGGCACCCCTTTTGAAAATGCGGTTGTTTCTCTCCTTCCATATTTCCCATGCAGTAAGCATAACAACTGTGCGCACACCATCTCTCTTAGAACCATGTCCGCAGTTTCCTAGATCATTGAACCATTGTCCGAAGTTACTTGTTTGGTTCAGTTTATCGGCCGTAGGGCCATCACAGAGATCCACAAACCAACTCTTTCCCAGACCTGCATCGAGAAGCTGCACTCTTGGAGCACATGGTGTATTGTTTCAAGGTTCCAAGTCAGAAGTATTGGTTGGGCCATTGTCTGACTTGGAGTCTAGCAGCAGTCCAGACTTTATTCTGCAGCATCAGCCAGGTGAAGAAACGACATTTGGGGGGGGGGGCCTTAGTCTTCCAGGTGATTTCAGTTGTCAAAGATGAAATCTTGCCAATGAACTGTATCTGGTATGCAGATTTAGCAGTGTATAATCCATCTGATGTGTGCAGCCAGGTGATTTTGACCTCTTGCGATGGGATTAGCACGACCTGCTGCAGCCGTTCCGACAGTTCCAAGTAGTCTGAAATCAGGCCCTCTGTCAAGTTGTAGTCTATGTCGTGGATCCATTTGTTGTCTGCAAGAGCCTGATTTATCGATCTGTTTTTTCGTTTGCTGTGTTTGAACAGGGCCGGGTACAGAACTGCAGGTGCCGCACCTTGTAGCCAACTGGACTGCCAGAATGATGCCTTATTTCCATTACCAACCGTCACTCTTGTTGCAGCCATGAAGAGGTCGATGTCAGAGTTATCGATCGGCAGTTCCATACCTTTCCATGGTCTCTCTCTCGTCCCATGAGTGCCAAATCCACCTCAGCCTGAGTGCCCTGCTGAATTTTTCCAAGTCAATGATCCCTAGGCCACCAACAGAGGTTGGCATGGTGACCTTGGGCCAAGCCACTTTGCATTTCCCTCCAGTGAGTTCTTGATCGCCCGCCCAGAGAAAACGCCTTCTAAGCTTGTCTAGCTCTTTCAGAAAATTCTTGGGGGCCTTGACCACCGTTAACAAATAAACCGGTAGTGAGCTGAGAACAGAGCGGACAAGTTCTCTTCGGCCTGCAATGCTGAGGAGGCGGCCCTGCCAACCAGCAACCTTTGCTTTTGCCTTGTCTTGAATGTACTGCAGGTGGACCATCTTAATTCTTCCTAGGGTCAATGGGAGTCCCAGGTATTGAATGGGAAAGGGGACTCTAGGTCCAGGGAAATCTTGCAGAAAGTCATCTAGGTTCAGGCCTGCACATCTAATTGTTGCGACTGTGCTCTTTTGCATGTTGATCCTTAATCCGGTAGCTTGACCGAAGGCATTCATGATTTCCATGATACATTTGATTTCTTCTCTTTTTGGGTTGGTGAATATGATGGCATCGTCAGCATATATTGAGATTCTTAGCCTTGCTTGTATTCCCTTCAACCTTGATAGGAACCCCATCTATGTGGCCTTGTCGAATATGTTGTTTAGTACATCTATCACCAAAATGAACAGATAGGGTGATAGTGGGTCACCCTGTCGGAGGCCCCTGAAATGCTTGATGCCGTCACCTGGGCACCCATTAAGCATGATGGATGAGCAGGAGGTGCGAAGGACCACGACTAGCCAATCCAGCCATCTCGTCGGGAAGCCTCTCTTGCTGAGCAGTTCAATTAGGAACTCCCATGACACTGAATCAAATGCTTTAGTTATGTCCAATTTAATAAGGCAGGCCGATGTTTTTGTTCTGTGGTAGTGTCTTGCCAGGCCTCGGACATACATGAAGTTTTCCTGGATGCATCTTTTCCTGATGAAAGCGCTTTGAGCCGTGGAGATCAGCTTGTCGATGTACACTGCTAGCCTTAGTGCCAAAACCTTTGTGAGAAGCTTGGCAAAAGAGTGGATCAGGCTTATGGGTCTAAAATCTTTTGGTTTCGAAACCACCTGCACTTTCGGAAGGAGCACCACCTGGGCACGGTTGAGGCTTCCCAATGCTCCATTGTGATGTATGTAGAAGGAGTTGAAAGCATTGAGAACGTCTGATTTTATTATATCCCAGCAGTTTTTGTAGAAGTCGCTTGTGAACCCGTCCGGACCAGGTGCTTTCTCTGCTGGAAGACAGCTGATCGATTTCATTTTTAGTGAAAGGTCTGTCTAGCTCAAGCCCGGGCAGCTGTTGTAGCAGACCTAGCTGTAGCACCGTCCATTGCATTGTTTTCTGCCTGCGTTCTTTTTTCCCCATGAGTCCTTCGAAGTACTCTTGAAGGATTTGCTGCTTGCTTTCATGATCCCATACCTGCTGTTTTTAGGGATGAAATATATTGTCTCCTTCGTCGAGCAGACATTTTGAGATGGAAGAACCTCGTGCACGCATCACCTGCTCTTATATAATTTATCCTGGCAGCCTGACGTCTTCTACTTCTTTCCAGCGCCGCTAAACCCAGGAGCCCGACCTTTAGGTCCTTCCTTAGGGTGATCTCACTGCTGGATAGTTGTCGGTTCTCCTGTGCCATGTCGAGTCTTAGGATAACCTCATTGGCGATGTGGAGTTGTAGCCTGGCATTGCTGAATAGCTGTTTGCTCCACCCGCGCAGCGCCCTCGCAGTCACTACCAATTTCTTGCTAAGCACTGTCTGAGCTGCACCAACCTGTGGTTTACTCCAAGCTTCCTGGACCACTTCTCTGAAGCCCCTAATTTTGAGCCAATGGTTCTCAAACCTGAACCTCGCTTTTCTTGCAGCACGATCTTGACGGTTGAGAATGAGTGGGCAATGATCTGAGGCTCCAGTGGCAAGGGCACTGAGTGCGAAGTTAGGGAAGGCCAAATCCCACTCAGCTGTATAGAATGCTCTGTCCAGTCTCACTAAAGTTGGATTTTGTCTTTCATTAGACCAAGTGAATCTTCTATTCTGTAGAGTAAGCTCTATCAATTCACAGCTGTCCAGTGTCCTCCTAAACTTTCCCATTTGTCTTCTGTTGAGGTTGAGGTTATTCTTGTCGCTTGCTTGATGTATAAGGTTGAAATCACCTATGATTATCCACGATACAGTTGAAGGCGGCTTGATTTCCTGTAGCTCGACTAGGAAATCATCTTTCCTCCCATCGTCTGATGGCCCATAACATGTTGTCAAGAGAAAAGGGCTGCTGTTTGAGGAAGTTTGCAGTAAGGCCAAGATAGTGAAGTTCCTGATGGCAGTATTTGATGCTGAAACTAAATCCTTGTCCCAAGCAAGCAGGATGCCGCCTCTGGTTCCTTGAGCACCAAGTTCTAGGTAAGAGTCGAAGCGCTGCCCAAGGGTCTCATGCGCAATGCCTGCATTGATGTTGCTCAGCTTAGTTTCTTGCAGGCAAATGATGTTCGGTCTAGCGCAGAGCACAGATACTCTGACAACCTCCCTATGCGCGGCATCATTGAGGCCTCTTACATTCCAACTTAGAATGGAGAGGTCGCTGTTATCCATAAGCAGATAGGCACACCAAAAATCCAGATGCTGGAACATGTGAAAGCCAGGGGAATAAACTTAGACATCTTCTACACTGTCTCCAGCTAAGGCGGAGAGAAACAACAACACACTTGGTAGACTGGCTATCACAACAACACCTTCTAAGACCAATACTACTCCATCCCTTGCAAGTTCTCTGATCTACCAACGATACCTGATTGGGACCTAAGACAGTGACTGCCACCATGACAGCATGACACGATACAGGGGTGAGCTGCTCACTTGCCAACAAACACCACACTAACACTAACAGTACCACATTGCAGACCACCCTGTTTGACTGGAAGAAGACTAACATCACACGATCTTGACTTGCAGGGGGGACAACACAGCATCTCACACTCCGCCATCGCCCATGGCGTCCGCGCCTTCTGCTGATACCAGTTGTTCCGACGCCATCAGCACCGCACTGCTGTCCAAGGAGGTCAGTTTCCGAACTGCCTCAATCTGCACTGAAGTGAGAGGCTTGTCAAAGGTTTTGGCAAACTCCTCCAGTGCTTGCTCTCCTATTGGTTCATTGGGACCAGCCGCACCGAAAGCCTTGATGAGATGGTGTGTGGCCCGCATGGATACCGACACTGAGCTGACATGTGCCTTCTGCCTAGTGCTCCTCCTCAGATCGCCAATGGTGGTCTTGTCCGCCCTTGCTCTTCCTCCACGTGTCTTTGGTACCTCGGGAGTTTCCAGGATTGGCTGCTCGCACGGCACAAACATGCTTTCCACGATAGCATCTCTACGTTCCTCAAGAATCATATCAGCTACCTGCTCAGTGATGCCTGTGGTGGCCAATTGGCCGTCCACCACACGCGTTGACCCGGGGCCAAAGTGTATGACGTTGCCGTATCCCAGGGCGGCTGCTTCCTCGTTCAGCTCTGCAATCTTGTTCCAATCAGTGAAAGCCGGAGCCTGCAAGTACGACATCATAGGCTTCGCAGGTGGCGAGAAGGAGAGGGTTCGGCTTGCTGCCTCCGCACACGCTGTCATTGCCTCTCCAATCATTGGGTCCTCTAGATGTCTGGGGGGGACCTGCCATATGTCCCCGGTGCAGGTGTCCTTGAAGAAGTCAAGCATCAGATCAGGGTGTCTTGGAGGGGGTGGGGGGGCTCCAACAGCTGGCTGTAGTGTACCCAGGAGGAGAGCAGAGCCAAGATCTGCCCTGCCTCCGCCCAACGCACTACCTGCAGCGTCATCATGAGGAAGGCACGTGTTGCCATCCGCGGCAACAGCACCGCCTCCCATCCCCGTGTCCACATCGTGATGTCCCATCTTGGGGACTGGGGATCTCGATCGACGGCGCTCCCAATCTGCGTACTCCAGGCGCGGAGGGTCCCGACACCGCGGGGAGTCCCCCGCGCCCCTGTGAAGGGTCGAGATGGCGGACTAGAGGGGGGGTGAATAGTCCCTTTTTAAAAACTTAAACCTAATTGGAGCGGCTAACCGAAACAAATGCGGAATTAAAACTATCGGTCTAGCCAAGACTACACCCCTCTATCTATACTCTATGACACCTTACAAAAGATCCTAGTCAAAGCAAATAAGGTGTCGGGCTAGTTAGAGCTCACCTAATCAATTCTAGATGCAAGGTCACACAAACCTAAGCAACTAGTACTTCAACCAAGGGGGAGCTCCTACACAATCTAGTAAGCAAAGCACAAAGCTCCTAAGCTCACTAGCAATGCTCAATAACAAGGCTACACAAGCCAAATTAGAGAACTTAACTTAGCTACACAAACTAAGCTATGTGACTAGCAAGACTACAAGTCAACTAGTCACTTATGGGATCAACTCTATGCTACACAAGCAAAGAACGTAATTAGTAAGCTACGCAAGCTAACTAATTACAAGAGCAACTATTAAACTACACAAGCTAGATAGCTACACAAGCATAATATGTATGAAAGAAAATACAAGCTTGTGTATGGAGATTGCAAACCACCGAGAAGAGTAGACAATGTTGACACGGTGATTTTTCCCCGAGGTTCACTTGGTTGCCACCAAGCTAGTCCCCGTTGTGTCGACCACACACTTTGGTAGTTCGGCGGCTAATAGGCACCACACCTAGCTCGACACTCGAGCGCCGCAAGAACTCACCCACAAGTGAGGGTAACTCAATGACACGCGCAATCCACTAGAGTTGCTCTTCGCGATCCCCGCGGGGCGAGCACAATGCCCCTCACAATCCTTCTCCGGAGCCACGCACAATCTTCACGCGGGCTTCACGACGGAGACTCGATCACCAAGCCGTCTAGGAGGTGGCAACCTCCAAGAGTAATAAGCACCACCGGCTTGCAACTCGAACACCTAGTGCCACTCGATGCTATCTCTCAAAGCAACGCACTAGGATCACTCTCTCACACAATCGGATGAGCAATAAAGCATATGTGTGTTAGAGGGCTCCCAAGCACATCCACACAAGCCACCAAGGCTTTGGAGTGCTCCAACCACCGGCCCAAAGCCGGCCTCAACGACTATATATAGCCTCAACGGCCAACTAGCCGTTATGCCCCTTCACTGGGCATTCTGCGCTCCGGTCGGTAGTACCGACCCCTCCTGGGCGGTACTACCGGCTTAGTCAAACTAGCCGTTACCTCACATCGCGCAGATTTAGGCAAACCACCGACCCCTGGTCGGTTCCTCCGAGGTCGGTAGTACCGAGGTCATGGCGGTACTACCGCCAGGCCAAAATCGCCGCGACCAGAGAGCTCTGCGAAAAACCAGCCACTACCGACCTTGCGTCGGTACCACCGTGGGCGGTAGTACCGAGGTAATGGCGGTACTACCGGCAAGCCATTTTCAGAAACTACAGAGAGCCTCGCGAAACTCCTCAGGGCCACGGTACCACCGACCATCCGGTCGGTACCACCGCCGGCGGTAGTACCGAGGTAATAGCGGTACCACCGCCAGGCCAAGAACGCCCCATTACAGAGAAGGCTGCACGCAGCACCTATGGGCGGTACCACCGACAACCCAGGGTCGGTACCACCGACAACACACAGAAAACTCCATTTTCTTCTCTGTTTTGATCCAAACCAACTCCAACAACTCCTCCTTTGCAAATGTGCTAACACCAACAAGTGTACAACATCATGTGCAAGTGTGTTAGCATTTTCACAATCATTTTCAAAGGATTTTCACTTGCTCTCACCACGCCACTCGATCCTAACAACATCGCAAAGTTAGATCGCTCAAGTGGCACTAGATGACCGATATGCAAACAAGTTTGCTCCTCTTAATAGTACGGCCATCTATCCTAAACCCGGTCATAAACTTCTCTACACACCTATGACCGGTGAAATGAAATGCCCTACAAATATACCTTTGCCTTGCGCATTCCATTCCATCTCCTCCGGTGTTGATGCAACACATGCACCAACCTATCTTCAAATGATATGATCCACTTCATATCATCACATGGCCTCCATGGTCCATCGATCTTGACATCACTTGCTCTTCACCATCGCTTCGGTCCTTCGGCGCCAAGTCTTGCTTAAGCCTCCCGACACTCGGTACCAACGGCTTCAAAGCCTCAACTTGCCCTTCACCTTCGCGACCGGTCCATCAAGCCAAGTCTTGCCTTGATCTTCACCATCTTAGCCACATGACCACATGTCATGTTTCATGTGCATTAAGCTCCTTCTTCATCTCATGCATGAGCATTGCAACATCCTTCAAGCCATTTTACCTCTATGGCATATGTTGCTCACACATGATCACCTATGGACTAATCACCTGTGTAGTTCACTTTAAACACATATTAGTCCACCTAAGTTGTCACTCAATTACCAAAACCAAACTAGGACCTTTCAATCTCCCCCTTTTTGGTAATTGATGACAACTCTACAAAGATATGGAAATTAAGCTCTTTGGATTCTATGTTACTTATCCAACGTTAAGACCATATAAGAGAATTTGGATAAGCACCATACAACCCAACTTTGTAGTGTTAACTCCCCCTACATGTGTGCTCAAATGGTTTGGTTTCAAGCTTGCACACATGCATAAATATGAAATTTGTGGGAGTGTTAGCACTACTAAGTGATGCTAAGGTATTCATGATGAAATTTTACCTTTGAAGCGTGCATACCACATTTTGATTCATCCTTAGCATCGAAGAGTAGCTAGACATCATAAAAACTAGAAAACCCCGTGAGATCAACATTAATAGCAAGAGTCTAGTTTTGCATTAAAAGCACAAGTCTAGCTATTAACCTATGCATGCTAGTTATCAATTCATCAATTAAATCCTATAACTAGCATACACCACACAAGCATGCATATAAAATTTTAAAACTTATGCAATGCAAGCAAGCACATGATTATGCACATATCAAATGCAACAACCAAGTTCATGAGCTTGCTCCCCCTACTTGTGTGCTCTCATTGTCCAAGAATTTTGATCCTTCAATCTTGCTCCCTCTTGATCCATGTCCATCTTCTTTTCTCCCTCTTTGTCCTTGACATATCATAATTGACATATCCTTTCCATAACTTCTCCCCCTTTGTCATCAATGACCATAAAAGGTATGCTCTTTTCTCACAAAGGGTGACACTAGGGTAGATGGATGATACTTGAGTCTTCATTTTTGATGGACACCACCATATGTGTTGGAATGATACCATGTGTAGGATCTTTGACCTTGATACCAATAGGTGGGGCACCTTCCCTATGTCATAGCATGGGTCATCCACTTGATAAGCTTGAGCTTTTGTTGGTGATGGATCTTTGCTTGATTTGATCACTTAAAGTTGAGGACCACTTGAAGTCTTGTAGGATACCACTTGAATAAAAAGTTTAACTTGATATCCATTTGCATTATTATCTTCTTCTTGAACTCTTGTCGTCTTCATGAGCTTCTCATTTGTGACTTGAACTAGGCAATATTGCATAAGATATCTAACTCGGTTTGCTCTAGAGTAAGCTTCTTCACACATCTTTCAATGGTTATCTTACTCATGTTGAATTAGACACTTGAATGTTCATCTTCTAGATCAAGTACTTGGGTTCACTAGCTCATGAACAAATTCACATACTATCCACTAGATCATATAGTCAATCAAGCAATAGTGGTAGGCTATGAATTTAAACTTTTCAATTGTTATGCATGATCCTATTGAGCATGTACTATATGCACTAACCGCATACTAGTAAGGGATGAATATGATCATGCACATTACAATGATACCTTTGCTATCTTGGAGTAGAGGATAGTCATTTGATTCCAATTAAGCTCCAAATAGCAATGTGAAGTCCATGGTGAAGACCAATATATACCAATTGATAGAACAAATCTTCACTCATATGATTAAGTGCGCTATCTTGTTGTGGTTGGCTTGCTTCTTCATTTGAACATAGCTTGCATATGAGTACCACTTGAATTGTCATGATTTGCTTTACTATCTTGCATGTTGCTTGCTTTGCTTGGTCAATCCTTTTATTGCTTCAACTAAGCATCTCAAATATCCTTTGAATCACCACTTCCATATTGGCCTTCCAAGTATCATACTTGGTTAACCTACCAAAGGCGGCAAGCCCCTACAAAAGGGAGAAGTGACCTCTCTCCAAAGAACCATCCTTGATACTCACTTGAATTGACCTTGTTTGATTGATCCAATTAAACTCTTCTTGAAAATGTGACTTTGAATTCCTCTTTGAGTCCTTTTCTTTCTTCCAAATGATCTTCAATTTGATACTAGAGCTTCATCTTTCTCTTCATCTTGATGTTGGTCTTGATCTTCAATTTGAGTACCAAATGTGTGCCAAATACACTTCTTAATCAAATGAACTTGTACTCATCTTTGTCATGCTTCTAGCTCATTTCAAAACCAAACATAGGTCCCTCAACCACTTATAACATGATTCCAACTTGAGGGCCTTTCAATCATAGTGACTCTATATTAATCCAATATTTGTCACTTTTCTGGCAGATTCTGTCCTTCTCAAAGAAACATGCATATCTCCCAAAATATAAGTCTAATGACTATGAAATTTGGTGGAGATGTGCCTCTCTAAGTGTTCTAGCGGCCAAAAAAATTTGAGCTTCATTGGCTTTCTAGATTGCTACCAGATTTCAATTCTTTCCATAGTACTACATGCTGAAAACTGCTGCACAATAGTTGACAAGATCTACTCCAAAACCAAAGTACATCTTATCCAATAATCATGAATTTTGCACAGCGACTAATATCACAAGTGTAGAGCATGTGTACCAAATTTCAAGCCAATCCAAATAGATTTGATCATTCAAACATGGCTATTATCACAGCTAGCTCAGATTTCAGATTTTTGACAACTTTGAGCAATTGAGCTATACTCTACCAATATGAATCAAACTTGAGCTAACATGTTTGAATACTCTCACAAGACATATATCCATTCAAATCACTTACTAAAAGAAGTCTCATGAACATATCCATTCAAACTAACTCAATTTTGATCACTAAGCAATTTATCCATTCAATCATCTTATAGCAAGCAACATATGCATATATATCCGATTCAATCAACTCATATGCATTTAAAAGAACATGATCAACTAGAGATATACCTTAGTAGCTCATGATCATCAAATAGCAAGCTTCAACTCAATTGTTTGCAAGCCTTCAAATATTTCCAAACAACCACCACAACTTGATCTTTTGCACTTGTTCGTTGTAGCACTTGGACTTCACTTCACTTCACTTGGCATTGGGATGATAATAGCAATAAGCTTCATTTCTTGACTCAATCACATGATGAATAATATGAAATCAATTGAGTCAAGCCTCCAATGCTATGGTACCTACACACATTCATCCACTTTTTGATGGTACCCAAACTAGTTTGGGTCCTCTCAAGTTAGGAGCAACATACTTAGGCATAGCCTTAGTATGAGTAGCGGGATGAGTTGCAATAGTAGCCTTAGAGGTACCATTTTCATCCTTCCTAAGCATAGAATCATTAATAATTGAAATAGGCTTAGGGGTCATACCTAGGGGACATGAATGAGCCATGTGTCCCCTTTCCCGGCATGAGTAGCAACTTCTTTTTGATTGAGCCTTCTCTTCTTTGCTCATTTGTTGCTTCTCATTGCCTTGCCTCTCATGAGTTGCTTGAGCCTTCTTCTCAAGCTTGTTAGGACACTTCGAGGCAAAGTGTCCCATGTCATCACACTTGTAGCACTTGATGTGAGCCAAATCTTTCTCCTTTTCTTCATTCTTGCTCATCATCATCTTGGCATCATGGATATGAGTTGGATGCCTTGCTCTTCCACCCCTTCTTGTTTTCTTCTTCTTCATCAAGTCACCATCATGATGGTTGTTCTTGATTTGAACTTGGGGCTTCTTCTTGTTGGGGCAAGCTTTTGCAAGATGTCCCATCTCACGGCATTGATAGCACATGAAATGAGATAGCTTTTCTTGTTCTTGCTTCTTCATTTCTCTTTCATGTCTTCTCTTGCCCCATCTCTTGCCTTTGACATTGCTCTTGTTGAAGCCAATGCCACTCTTGTCACCATAGCTTCTTTGATTCTTCATCATGTGCTCATGGGTGACCTTTGATTTACACCACCTCTCTAACTTGTTGCTCAAATTCTTCACTTCACTTTTGAGCTCATTGTTCTCCTTCAAAAGGTTAGTCTCACAAGACAAAGAAGTAGAACAAGCATCTATTTGTGAAGAACATGGCATAGATAATAAATCTTCACAAGAGGTGGATACATGCTTCTTTTCTTCATCACAAGGGTTAGCACAAGTATGCGATTGATCAATTGTCCCATGTGATGAGCTCTCACTAGTTTTAATTTGTTCAATAGAAAGCTTACTAGTGAGAAAAGCATGGTCTTTTACCAAATTATCATGAGTAACACATAGTTCCTCATGAGTCAATTTAAGCTCCTCATGTGAACAACTACTAAAGTAGATGCTTTGTTTGTTCACATGTGTTCTTTAGAAATGAGTTTTCTTTTTCTAATTTTTCATTTTTAGCTAACTCATTTTCTAAGGCAATGGTCATGCTAGCAAGTCTACTAACAAGCTCATCATAGGAATCATGATTAATCATATTGCAATTTGATACCTTAGTGTCACCTTGTGACATGAAGCAATATGATGATGTTGGAGAGCTTGTAGTAGCATCATCATTGGAGCATGTACCATTATTACCATCAAGTGTGCTTGAGGTTGAATCATCACTTGCATCACTTGAGGCATCATCTTCCATCTTGTCAAGTGTGCTTGAAGTATCTTCATTGATTACATCACTTGAACGTGAGGTGGAGCAATCTTCCATAATCACGGAGTTGTGGTCTTGCTCAACATCCTCATATGCCACCGGTTCATCCTCCTTTATGAACTTGCCATCATCAAACGTGGAGGGATCACCGAAGGTGGTCTTGATGGATTCCCACATCTCATGGGCGGTCCCTTTGGAGTTGATCTTATAAAACAACTCAAAACTCAATGCATCCATTAGATAACAATAAGCATTTGCATCAAGTTCAAAGAGATCCTTTTGAGCTTTGGTGAGATTTCTATGGTCCAAAACATGAGTGAGACCACTAGTGATAATCCACCAAAACTTTGGCCCCTTTGCACGAAAATGATCAAGCATATGGTGTTTCCATTGTGCAAAGTGTGTGCCATCAAAAATATGTGTATCACACACATCATCTAGCCCACTAGACGCCATCCTCTCGGGTCGGTGAAGACCACAAATGAGAGACCTTGCTCCGATACCAATTGAAGGGTCGAGATGGCGGACTAGAGGGGGGGTGAATAGTCCCTTTTTAAAAACTTAAACCTAATTGGAGCGGCTAACCGAAACAAATGCGGAATTAAAACTATCGGTCTAGCCAAGACTACACCCCTCTATCTATACTCTATGACACCTTACAAAAGATCCTAGTCAAAGCAAATAAGGTGTCGGGCTAGTTAGAGCTCACCTAATCAATTCTAGATGCAAGGTCACACAAACCTAAGCAACTAGTACTTCAACCAAGGGGGAGCTCCTACACAATCTAGTAAGCAAAGCACAAAGCTCCTAAGCTCACTAGCAATGCTCAATAACAAGGCTACACAAGCCAAATTAGAGAACTTAACTTAGCTACACAAACTAAGCTATGTGACTAGCAAGACTACAAGTCAACTAGTCACTTATGGGATCAACTCTATGCTACACAAGCAAAGAACGTAATTAGTAAGCTACGCAAGCTAACTAATTACAAGAGCAACTATTAAACTACACAAGCTAGATAGCTACACAAGCATAATATGTATGAAAGAAAATACAAGCTTGTGTATGGAGATTGCAAACCACCGAGAAGAGTAGACAATGTTGACACGGTGATTTTTCCCCGAGGTTCACTTGGTTGCCACCAAGCTAGTCCCCGTTGTGTCGACCACACACTTTGGTAGTTCGGCGGCTAATAGGCACCACACCTAGCTCGACACTCGAGCGCCGCAAGAACTCACCCACAAGTGAGGGTAACTCAATGACACGCGCAATCCACTAGAGTTGCTCTTCGCGATCCCCGCGGGGCGAGCACAATGCCCCTCACAATCCTTCTCCGGAGCCACGCACAATCTTCACGCGGGCTTCACGACGGAGACTCGATCACCAAGCCGTCTAGGAGGTGGCAACCTCCAAGAGTAATAAGCACCACCGGCTTGCAACTCGAACACCTAGTGCCACTCGATGCTATCTCTCAAAGCAACGCACTAGGATCACTCTCTCACACAATCGGATGAGCAATAAAGCATATGTGTGTTAGAGGGCTCCCAAGCACATCCACACAAGCCACCAAGGCTTTGGAGTGCTCCAACCACCGGCCCAAAGCCGGCCTCAACGACTATATATAGCCTCAACGGCCAACTAGCCGTTATGCCCCTTCACTGGGCATTCTGCGCTCCGGTCGGTAGTACCGACCCCTCCTGGGCGGTACTACCGGCTTAGTCAAACTAGCCGTTACCTCACATCGCGCAGATTTAGGCAAACCACCGACCCCTGGTCGGTTCCTCCGAGGTCGGTAGTACCGAGGTCATGGCGGTACTACCGCCAGGCCAAAATCGCCGCGACCAGAGAGCTCTGCGAAAAACCAGCCACTACCGACCTTGCGTCGGTACCACCGTGGGCGGTAGTACCGAGGTAATGGCGGTACTACCGGCAAGCCATTTTCAGAAACTACAGAGAGCCTCGCGAAACTCCTCAGGGCCACGGTACCACCGACCATCCGGTCGGTACCACCGCCGGCGGTAGTACCGAGGTAATAGCGGTACCACCGCCAGGCCAAGAACGCCCCATTACAGAGAAGGCTGCACGCAGCACCTATGGGCGGTACCACCGACAACCCAGGGTCGGTACCACCGACAACACACAGAAAACTCCATTTTCTTCTCTGTTTTGATCCAAACCAACTCCAACAACTCCTCCTTTGCAAATGTGCTAACACCAACAAGTGTACAACATCATGTGCAAGTGTGTTAGCATTTTCACAATCATTTTCAAAGGATTTTCACTTGCTCTCACCACGCCACTCGATCCTAACAACATCGCAAAGTTAGATCGCTCAAGTGGCACTAGATGACCGATATGCAAACAAGTTTGCTCCTCTTAATAGTACGGCCATCTATCCTAAACCCGGTCATAAACTTCTCTACACACCTATGACCGGTGAAATGAAATGCCCTACAAATATACCTTTGCCTTGCGCATTCCATTCCATCTCCTCCGGTGTTGATGCAACACATGCACCAACCTATCTTCAAATGATATGATCCACTTCATATCATCACATGGCCTCCATGGTCCATCGATCTTGACATCACTTGCTCTTCACCATCGCTTCGGTCCTTCGGCGCCAAGTCTTGCTTAAGCCTCCCGACACTCGGTACCAACGGCTTCAAAGCCTCAACTTGCCCTTCACCTTCGCGACCGGTCCATCAAGCCAAGTCTTGCCTTGATCTTCACCATCTTAGCCACATGACCACATGTCATGTTTCATGTGCATTAAGCTCCTTCTTCATCTCATGCATGAGCATTGCAACATCCTTCAAGCCATTTTACCTCTATGGCATATGTTGCTCACACATGATCACCTATGGACTAATCACCTGTGTAGTTCACTTTAAACACATATTAGTCCACCTAAGTTGTCACTCAATTACCAAAACCAAACTAGGACCTTTCACCCTGGAGGCCTGCCTGCCTCTGCCATCCACCATAGCTGTGTCATCCACCTCAATCGTGTCCCAACGCCTGGTTGCCATCGGGGAGCGGGTGCGGCGCCTGGAGCCCCCGCCATTGCTGGAGCTTCCAGCACGACGAAGCAGGTTGATGGCCTGCTTACCGCGCTCCAGGAGGCCGCGAGGCGGCTGTTGAGTTCTTTCATCGTCATCCTCGTTGTTGTCGTCGTTGTTTTGTGCGACCCGTGGTGGTGGGCGGCAGGCCGTGGCCCTAGGGCGTGCACGCAAGCCGTCCAACACCCCAGGAGTCCAGTCGTCGAGGTTGAGGATCCGCGGGTAGGCATCCGACTCGGAGGAGGTTGCGGAAGGAGCCCCGCTCTGGCCCGAGCTAGGGGTGCGTACTCGCGGCGGAGTCCAATCCTCCACCACATCGAGGTGGATGAGGAGATTGTAGCTTTTACCCAGCGGGGGTCGGGACACCGCCGTAGGCCGCTGGCTTCCGGCTGCAGCTGGTGGAGCCTGCCCAGCGCCACGGTCGAAGAAGGTGACTGTCTTGGCGCGCGGCAGGAGATCCGGGAGCCACATCCACGCCCAGCAGTACAGCGTGTCCGAGGCATGCTGACGGAAGGAGGTCCGATCAATCTTCTCGAGGAGGCATACCTCACCTAGCATCTCCTGGAGCGCCGCCAAGTTCCAGGCCTGGCTGGGCAGGTTCTCGATGGCCATCCTCACATGATACCACCAAGTGACGTCCCCGCCGTGGGCGTGCTTGGACCAAGGGAGGATGCTGAAGTAGACTCCCTTGACCCGCACCGCACCGACCTGCAGCGCAAGGGATTGCTGGAGCGGAAGGTCGAAAACGATCATGAAATCCTCCGGGCGATGGCGCGATGTGTGCATCTCGTGTGGCGGCATGCGGACACATCCGACAATGACCCTGCTCACGTCGCCGATGGAGATGTCAACATGCTGCGGACGGTCCGTCGCCACGAGCAGTACGGCTTTGGTGCTTAGCCTGACGGCCTCCGCCACCACAGCACCGGAGTTCATCACCACCGCGCTCCCTGAGGCCGGCCGGTTCTCCGGCATCCCTGGGCACCAGGGCAGCATCTCGTCCTCCTCACGAGCTGGAGACTCCTGCGTCGGCGCTTGCTCCGCCCCTTGCCGTGGCAGAGGAGGGAACACTAGGCGGCTGTGGATAGAAGGAGCAGGGGACGCTGGTCTAGCTTTAGCTGGTTCTGGGAACTTGAGACGAGAGTGGATGGGAGCTGGTTCTGGGAACTGGAGACGGGAGTGGATGGTAGGGCGGGGGAGACACGCTCGCTTCACAGGGCAGTCCCGGGCGAGGTGTCCGACGCCGCGGCAAGCCAGACACCGGAGAGGTTCCCTGCACTGAGCTAGCTTGTGGTCTCTACCCAAGCAGCGAAAGTAGAGGCCGGCGAAGGAGGCTTTATAGCTTGCCGGCGAGCCAGGATTCCACCTCACGAGCAATGGCTTCCACCTGGATTTGCCTCTAGGATGCTTGTGGGCATTAACTCGAGCAGGAGGGGGGCGCGAATGAGCAACCTCACAGTAGCTGCGGTGCCCCGCCGGAGCGCCCCGGATTGGAATGTCTGGAGCATCGGGATGATAGAGCTCAGAGGAGATGAGCCGAGTTCGTGAAAAAGGTTCAGATACCTTGGACTTGTCGTTGTCACGCGTGCCCTCCTTCGGCGCCGGCAGGGCAGAGGAGTGAATGCGCCTGCCCTCGCCGCAGGACTCCAGTGCTCCTCCATCGCCCATTACACCCTTCCCCGCAAGCCCGGTCGATGCCGCAAGGACCGTTGGTTGCACTGGGGCGCCCCCCGGGCGCAAGGATGCATCCCCAGATGCGGCCTGCTTGGCTGCAGGGAACGACACATAGGCTTCAAGCGTACCAGGTTGGGAGTGCGATGCAGCCTCCATTGATGGAGCCGGATGGGAGCCAGGGCGGTTCTGGCAAGCTTCAGAGGCGGGGCCGGCGTGCGTCGCAACGGCAGACCCCAAACATGAAGGAGGAGTTGCGCAGCTGTGTCTTGGATGCTCTGCAGTGATGGCCGTCTCTTCCGCGTTGGAGGCGGCCGAGGCCGTCAGGTCCTGAATCTTCGGCGCCTGTGGGAGACCGAATCCCTCGCCGGCTGCTTTGGAATCCCCAGGCACGGGACCATCAATGTCGTCTTCGTCCCAATCCACCAGCTCCACTTCTTCCTCATCCTCCAGATCCAGCTGGCGGAGAGGTTCAGCGCGGTTGCTAGCGGAAGGGTTCTGCAGATCTGGGACAGGGAAGACTGGCGGGGGAGGAGAGGTCGGCGTAGCAACGGCCGCCGTGGCCGGGGTGGCCGCCGGGGCCGGGGTGGCCATCGGCGGTGGGGGGTGTTAGTCCTTAGCAACTAGGCAATAATCGCACTGGATATTTTGAAAGCCAAACCCTGTAAACATTCAACAATTAAGTTAAACTAAGAGCTTGTAACACAAATGAACACTATTGAAATAGTCAAAATCAGCCGTAAAAATGATCAGCCGAACAGCACCGAAGATGAAGCTAGCTAGCTGTACGGGTGTACCTCTCCAAGCAAATCATTTGACTTTCGAACACAATATAATCTTTTACTACCAACATGCCAGCCTATCGATGGCCAAGTTGAACCCAAAAAAAAAAACATGTTAGCCTATCACAGCAGGGATCATTCCGATAATGTACGGATCCATGCCCATATGATGCATTGCATGCAGCCAATATAATACAGGTGGTATTTTTATACGTGCAACAAGCCAATGTGCGATTGGCGTACTAATTCGTTGTCTGTATCCTGCCGTCTGATTGCCTATATATATAGGAACAACGATCAGGACTCAGAGCAAGCAGGCACACCGATCCCTTTTCTGGTCAGTCTTCTTCCTCTCCCTCTCTCCTACCTCTCTGACGGATGCGTAATAATTGTGTATGTACTGAGCAAGCAAAGGGTCGTAATCTTGTTGTTGCAGCAGCAGCGGACAGCGGAGGTCGTCGTCGTCGGAGGGGTCCAAGCTCGACTGGCCCAATGGCGGGAGGTCAGCTCAACGTGCTGGCCACACTGGACCAGGCCAAGACGCAATGGTACCATTTCATGGCGATCGTCATCGCCGGCATGGGGTTCTTCACCGACGCGTACGACCTTTTCTGCATCGCGCTCGTGACCAAGCTCCTCGGCCGCATCTACTACACCGACCCCACCTCCAAGGACCCCGGCGCGCTGCCGCCCAACGTGTCGGCCGCCGTGACGGGCGTCGCGCTCTGCGGCACGCTCGCCGGACAGCTCTTCTTCGGCTGGCTCGGCGACAAGCTCGGGCGCAAGAGCGTGTACGGCTTCACCCTCATCCTCATGGTGCTCTGCTCCGTCGCGTCGGGGCTCTCGTTCGGGAGCACGCCCAAGGGCGTCATCGGGACGCTCTGCTTCTTCCGCTTCTGGCTGGGCTTCGGCATCGGCGGCGACTACCCTCTCAGCGCCACCATCATGTCCGAGTACGCCAACAAGAAGACCCGCGGCACCTTCATCGCGGCCGTGTTCGCCATGCAGGGCTTCGGCATCCTCTTCGGCACCATCGTGGCGCTCGTCGTCTCGGCGGCGTTCCGGAACGCGTTCCCGGCGCCGCCGTACTACGTGGACGCCCGGGCGTCGCTCGTCCCGCAGGCCGACTACGTGTGGCGCGTCATCCTCATGTTCGGCATCATCCCGGCCGCGCTCACCTACTACTGGCGCATGAAGATGCCCGAGACGGCGCGGTACACGGCGCTCATCGCGCGCAACACGAAGCAGGCCACGGCCGACATGGCCAAGGTGCTCAACAAGGAGATCGCGGAGGAGGAGGAGCAGGCGGAGCGGCAGGTGGTCGGCCGCGACACCTGGGGCCTCTTCTCGCCGCAGTTCCTCCGGCGCCACGGCCTCCACCTGCTGGCCACCACCAGCACGTGGTTCCTGCTGGACATCGCCTTCTACAGCCAGAACCTGTTCCAGAAGGACATCTTCACCAAGGTCGGGTGGATCCCGCCGGCGAGGACCATGAACGCCGTCGAGGAGGTGTACCGCATCTCGCGCGCCCAGGCGCTCATCGCGCTCTGCGGCACCATCCCGGGCTACTGGTTCACCGTCGCCCTCATCGACGTCGTCGGCAGGTTCTGGATCCAGATCATGGGCTTCTTCATGATGACCGTCTTCATGCTCGCGCTCGGGGTGCCGTACGAGCACTGGACCAAGGCGTCCAACCACACCGGCTTCGTCGTCCTCTACGGCCTCACCTTCTTCTTCGCCAACTTCGGGCCCAACAGCACCACCTTCATCGTCCCCGCCGAGATCTTCCCGGCGAGGCTCCGGTCCACGTGCCACGGCATATCCGCGGCGGCCGGAAAGGCCGGCGCCATCATCGGCGCGTTCGGGTTCCTGTACGCCGCGCAGGACCCCAAGAAGCCCGACAAGGGCTACTCGCCGGGCATCGGCATCCGGAACGCGCTCTTCGTGCTCGCAGGCACCAACTTCCTGGGCATGCTCATGTCGCTCTTCGTGCCGGAGTCCAAGGGCATGTCGCTTGAGGAGATCTCCAAGGAGAACGTGGATGCGGAAGCGGAGGCCAGAGTGTAGAGAGATCCATCGTCTGCACCTCCAAGGGCATGAACGTATGATGCACGGATGGTTTGTTTGTGTGCTTTTGCTTGTCTTGTGTCATTGTGTGATTTGTATTAACTTCCGAATTTGTTACGGTTTGGGTATGTTTTGTAAGTATTTCCAGGAATTTCTCGATTGAGAATTTCATTTGGTTTGGTGTTTGTTTTTGACTAACATTCTCATCAGAAAATAAAAGCTACGGTACATATATATTTCAGCATCCCTCCCATATCAGAACAAGCAAGATGGTTGTATAACTATTGGTGTGTTTGGTTTGTGGAGTCACCGTATCCTTCCCAAGACGATGTATCATGAGTTCATCCTATGAATTTTGGTGGAATCAACTCATTCGCCATGCATATAAATTATTGGCTTATGAGAAATAAGGTGGAGGAGATACGTAACTCATTCCATTTCACCAATTAAATTAAATAGAAAAGGTAAAGGATAGGAAGAAGATGAACCACCTCATTTCTCAAATCAAACAACCCCTCCCAAGTGTTATAACATCCACTTTTGAGATTACAACCAACAACAACTAGAGCATCCGGTTACAATTTTTACGGCAAACCGACAATTGGCAATGGATAAACTCTGTGCTAATTAGAAGTTTAAGATCGATGATGACTTTTGGATGGACTAAATTAAACTTTAATCCATGTGTTTGGATGCTAGATAGAAGGCCTAAACATGCTATAGAGACTACTTGATGAGTACAACTTATGTTTTAAAAATATTTAGTCCATATTTAGCCTATTATGTAATTAAACAAAAACTAAATTATAGTTTGGTGATCCAAATAGGCTCTAAGCTACTATTCAAAGGTCCATTTGATTAAAGTGGAACAATTCGGATAGCCATCGATAGGGAGGAGTCTTTCATCTCAATTCTTAAAGTAGATCATCATCAACCACATCGCATACCATACGAGCAACCATACACATCACGGGGGTGTGTTTGGCAGTGATCTAGATTCTCGTAGAAACGTATCGAATCTAGATTCTCTTAAGAAACATTTCACGTCATGAATTCGAATAACGTTGTGAGATCGTTTGGCTAGTAGGCTAGATTATGATTCACAAGAAATATATGTTTTCTTAAAAATTTCTATATAAAAAATATATTTTAAAAATTCAAACCTTTTGTGGGTAAAGAATAACTTAAATACAACCCATTTTTAACATGTTACACCAAAAAAGGATTCCAAATAGAAGAAAATATAATTGCTATACACATACGTAAAATAGAGAAACATATGTGATTCTCATACGAGAAACAAACCTTTTGTCGTTTCAATCCAGTAGCGTAAAACCAGAAGCGTTTCACGGTGATTCTTGATGAAACGCTCTTAGACTCCATTTGGAAGTGGTTCTTGTGTTTCAGACTAGAAATTAGAGCGTTCTGGCAACTAAACGCACCCGACATAAGCAAGTTCAAGCTTACACTCTTTCAGATTGCAACAAAATGGTTCCAAAGCTCTTGTTACATTGATTGACGAGAAACAAGAGTGGACAACCAACCATTGAATGATTCTATTGAACTCTTGAAGTCTAAACACTAAGCGAACCATAAGTCCTCATGGAGCCACTTCCCCTAGTATGGTATGGTATATAGACTCTAAAAGTCTAATACGGGGGCAATGCTACGGTACAACTATTACCTACCAGGAGGTAATAGTTCAAAACAATCTAACCATTGATTTATAAGAGTTTATTAAGTTTAAATAAATAGACAAATACTAAAAAAGATAGAAAATTTGCCGAAATCCCGTAATCACCGGGTACATCATCGTATTACAAGTACTCTGGAAAAAACATGTATCCAGAAACTGATTCTCATCTATATCATACCCACGCTGTGAAAAGCTCAAACTCTCAAATTCAAACCTGTTTGACGCTTTGTATAGATGACCGCATAGGCAAAAGCTCAGCAACAGTTGTTTTCGGTCTGAGAACAGATGCCCAACGGACGACCAACATTCCTGCAGGCAGAGTTGAGAAACTTCTTCTTCTTCCTTGTGTCTTCCTTCTTCTTCTTTCTGCCACTGAAGAATGAGGAAGAATGATCTGAAAATTATTCTCCCTAGTCCTTCATCGTGGCCAGATCCAACCACAACAAAACGAAGAAAGAACCGGAGAAAATTATTCCATGGCGGCGACATCATCTCCGTCTGGATGCCGAAGCCCGGAAACAAAAGTCTCCATGTTGTCTTGTCGATGTAGATGTTGACGCCGAAGTTGTCGCCCTCGTCTTCAACAGAGCCACCATGGAGAGACCAGATCCACCCTACCTCCTCGCCGTCGCCAGAAAGGAGGAGGAGGAAATACACCTCCAATACCAAGAAGTGATTATTTTTCTTCATGCGTGCTGGTGTATATGCATATAAAACTTTCCTTAAATTTATCCTATTTTATAAAATAAAAATTAAATAAAATATATTTGACATATTATCTTCCAGGATGTAATAGGTGATTGTAGTCATTCGATCGAAATAAATGAATGACTTATAGTCATTTAAAGGTACCATATAGCAAAGTCCCTAATATGGAGTATATTCGCCTAACACACCCTCACAAACCTGACACGGACATGTAGACATGTGCCACCGTGAGTCTAATAATCCAAACAGAGCCGGATATCACATACACAAACTTTCAGTGTCATCTAGCTCCGTTCTTGTAGTTCCAAAAACTCGTGACACGTGTAGCTGCGTTCGGAAGGATTATACTATCTCAACTCCGGAAGGCTGCACGGCATTGGCGCCGTTGCCGGAGGCTTGGTCGCCATCGGCTTCGCCGGACATCTCCTCGAGCGACTTCCCTTTCGATTCGGGCACCAGGAAGGTGAACAAGAACCCCAACAAGTTGCACGCGGCGAGCACGAACAGCGCATTCCGGACGCCGATCCCAGGATTATACCCGGCGTCCACGTGTGCCTTGTCCTGAGACTGCGCCGCGTAGAGGAAGCCGAAGGCTCCTATGATGGCGCCAGCCTTGCCGGCGGCAGCGGAGATGCCGTGGCAGGTGGACCGGAGCCGCGCCGGGAAGATCTCGGCCGGCACGATGAACGTGGTCGCGTTGGGCCCGAAGTTTGCGAAGAAGAAGGTGAAGCCGTACGTGACGGCGAAGCCGATGTGGTTGCCTGGCGTGGTCCAGTGGTGGTACGGGATGGCGAGGCCGAGCATGAAGACGGTCATCATGGCGAATCCCAGGAGCTGGATGGCGAAGCGGCCGAGGACGTCGATGAGGAAGACGGTGAACCAGTAGCCCGGCACGGTGCCGCAGAGCGCGATGAGCGTCTGCGCGCGGGAGATGCGGAACACCTCCTCGAGCGCGCTCATGGTGCGCGCCTTGGGGATCCAGTGGATGCTGGCGAAGATGTCCTTCTGGAACAGGTTCTGGCTGTAGTAGGCGATGTCCACCATGAACCACGTGACGGCCGTGCCGAGGAGGTGCCAGCCGTGGCGCCGCGCGAACCGCGACGAGAAGAGGCCGTAGTCCCTGCCCCTGGTGACTTCGTCCAGCTTCTCCGCCTCCGCCTCGATCTCCACCCGCAGCACCCTGGACATGTCGGAGGCGGCCTGCTTGGCGTTCCCGGCGACCAGCGCGGTGTAGCGCGCCGTCTCGGGCATCTTGGTCCGCCAGTAGTACGTCAGCACCGCGGGCGCCGCGCCGAGCATGAGGATGGCGCGCCACACGTAGTCGGCCTGCGGCACGGTGGACGCCACGGCGTCGGTCAGGTACGCCGGCGCCGGGAACGCCCTGCGGAACACCGCGGAGAGCGCGAGCGTGACGATGCCGCCGGCGAGGATGCCGAAGCCCTGCATGGCGAAGACGGCGGCGATGAACCCGCCGCGGGTCTTCTTGTTGGCGTACTCGGACATGATGGTGGCGCTGAGCGGGTAGTCGCCGCCGATGCCGAAGCCGAGCCAGAAGCGGAAGAAGCAGAGCGTGGCCATGACGCCATCTGGCGTGCTCCCGAACGAGAGCCCGGAGGCGAGGGAGCAGACCACCATGAGCAGCAGCGTCATGCCGTAGACGCTCTTCCGGCCGAGCCTGTCGCCGAGCCAGCCGAAGAAGAGCTGCCCCGCGAGCGTCCCGCACAGCGCGACGCCGTTCACCGCCGCCGCGACGTTGGGCGGCAGCGTGCCCGGATCCGGCTTGGTGGGGTCGGTGTAGTAGATGCGGCCGAGCAGCTTGGTGACGAGCGAGATGCAGAAGAGGTCGTAGGCGTCGGTGAAGAAGCCCATGCCCGCCACGACGATCGCCGTGAAGTGGTACCACTGCGTCTTGGCGGCGTCGAGCGTGCTCAGCACCTGCAGCTGCCGCTGCCGCTCCTGCGTCGCCATGGCGCCGCGCGGTGTCGACGTGCTGCTCCTGCTAATCTCTCCAACGCGTTGCCTGTTACAGATCGCGCGATTCACGGGATCGCGAAGGTAACCGGGGTTTGTTACGCAAGGTGGCAAAGAATGAAAGCAGGGTGCAGGCTTTGTGGCCCTGGTTGTGCGTGATACGGTGTAACTGAGCTCCAGAATTCCGGATGCAGTTGCGATTGCGAGGGATTCGGACGCCGGACGGCACGATCGCCTGCACGGGCTCGGCCCATCCGCGCTTTTCTATGTCCTGTCGCGGCCCAACTCCTCCCAGCGGCTGCACGTGGGATCCACCTGTAAGGTTCACGACGCGCCGTCTCCGTTAACATCTCGCCGTCATCTCGGCTCTCTTTCAACTTCGTTCGCAAGAAGCTCAGAAGAAGCCATCAAAAGCGACTAGGCTGCGAGAGCGAAGCGAGGGGGAGAGAAAGGGTGTGAGGGGAGGCGCCGACGCCGAGTCCTTGCTCCATCCCGCATCCGCCGCCGTCTCCGACAGGATGTTTCTCACGAGGTACCCGATCCACCTGGTGTTCTGTTTTTTCGTTTCTCTAAACCCTACCTTCGATTCGCTCAGCCGGCGGCGCATCTGGTGTCTGATGCGGCTGAGATTTCTCTGGGTGTGGGTTTATGCAGGACGGAGTACGACCGCGGGGTGAACACATTCTCGCCGGAGGGGCGGCTGTTCCAGGTCGAGTACGCCATCGAGGCCATCAAGGTGAGATTTCTCCTGCTTCTCTGTTTGGGGTCGTAGCGAGTGTTAGCCCAAAGCCCCAAACGCTAAACAGTAGCTCACCCATTGTTTAGCGAGTTTCAATAATAAAAATGCAAAACTAAGTATTCTAGCAACTAGAGAATTATAGATACTTCCCGCATGACAAATGGCATAAAAAGTTCTCATATGACAAATTATGGACATAGTTGATAAATGATAATACTTCTGTCCCCCAAAAAAACTTGACATTCTAAGAAAACATGTCACCCGTAGCACTTAGATAATCAGTGGAGTCCAATAGCCCATGTACATTAAATCAACCCTCCTCTGCTACCCTTGGAGGCTAGATTTCGAGGTTGGCAGTTGCGTGAGTGCAGATCTGAAAGGGTGTACGTAGAATTCTTAGGACTAACAGAATTGCTGGGATTTATGAATTGAGGGTGTTATATGATGATGAAATCTGGAGTACCTCACTCGTTCTACCAATTGAGGTTTGTTATTGTGAAAGGTGTTGTGGTTCCGTGTCTTGTTAGATTACTATACTGTGTCAATTTCAGCTGAGATGTGATGTCATGCTTTTTTTAGTTTTTACCTTGACAGGCAGAGAATCGCTTAAGAACAACACCTGGACTAAAATGCTAAGATAGTTGCTTGGTTTATGTGGGTTTTTTTGTGACGAAGTGATGCTTATGTTGCTGTTTCTTTTGCTATTACAGTTGGGATCCACTGCGATTGGGTTGAAGACAAAGGATGGTGTTGTCCTCGCTGTTGAGAAACGTGTGACCTCGCCACTGCTGGTACTTGCTGAGTCACCTTTTCTTCTTAACTGGTCATAGTGCTTAATCATATGGCAACAAACATCAGGATAGTAAATTGAGAACATCGCTTGCCGGCCCAACTTATGTTTGTATGATTATCCTCTTATTTGGTCTATCATTGAATTTTCATGGCTTCTTGTAGAAGGTTTATCTTTAGGGAGCTCCTCCTTCACACAGTTTTTACCTTGTGTTCAGCTCCTCATTCTATGCTATTTTTTTGGCAATATATTGTCATCCAGCTTACTTGCAATTTTATGGCTTGATGACATAGTAGTTTTATGAGAGGATATAGCAGCTCCACTTAGCCTCTGGTTTTCATGTTATATTCTGTTTCATGTTTAAATTGTTAATCATTGAATTCAATGTTCTTTGATGTCATAGGAACCAAGCAGTGTGGAAAAAATCATGGAAATTGATGAGCACATAGGCTGTGCTATGAGTGGACTTATTGCTGATGCTAGAACACTAGTTGAGCATGCTCGTGTTGAAACTCAGGTACTTCCTTGGGTTATATACATATTTACATGTTAGGAATCTTGATCTGTTAATCTGACTTGCCATGTTTATAATCAGAATCATAGGTTCTCATACGGGGAGCCAATGACCGTAGAATCTTCCACACAAGCTATCTGTGACTTAGCTCTGCGCTTTGGCGAAGGTGACGAAGAGTCAATGGTGAGCATCATTTATGTTGTTATTATACCACCTCCAGGACGAAAGAAACAAGACTAATTAGATGCAGACTACCCCATTTCTGCCTCTTCAAGTGGTTTACACATATATCTTGGTTTTGCTACATTCTAATGTGGTTTGATTTGATTTGATTGTTACCTGCTTATTTTATTTCATTTTTTCTTTACTTTGGAGGAAACAGAACCTAGCAGATCATTTAGGGGTTCTAGTTAGTGCTAGTACTCCCATAATGAGTACTTTGAGAAGAGATAACAGTTACTACCGAACTTTATAAACAATGATGAATAGTTAGTCAAGACCTATACTGCTTAAACTGGCTCTTTCATCTGTGAGCATTATATCACCACAACGGTCTAATAGTGAAGATGGGCTCGTGGTTACTTTGATAAAGTTCAGTTACAAAAGGTCGAAAAACATTCCCATTTTGCCAACCCAATATCTTTGCAGCATTTATACAGCCAATTTCCTGTATCACCCATCCACTTGTGTTTCCATCAAAATAACTCATAGATGGGTGTTTTAAAGTTGTAATCACTTCATTTATTATATGTAGTTGGAGTCCTTACGTACTTATTTATTTGTGCAGTCGCGGCCATTTGGAGTCTCTCTCCTAATTGCTGGACATGACGAGAATGGACCTAGCCTGTAAGTATTGATCCACTTAGCTAACTGAACTGGGTTTTGTTAGACTCCTGGCTTTAGAATCCATGTTTTCTTCTTAAAAAAGTGTGTTGTTTTACTTCTTTTTTCTTATGTATAAAATCATTGCACTATCATGCATTGTTATTGCTTCTATCATGTTGCCCTTTTTAAGACTGTCATGGTAAAGTGGGCTGTACTCCAGTACAACCATTGTACTGTTATGCATGTTTATTGCTTTTTGCTGGCTCTTTCTGGATTGGCATGGTAAACACTATTTTGTATTAAGTGGCCGATGTCTCTTTACGCTCCTACCAAACAACTGCAGTCTTTGACAGGGAAAATATATAAGAAAAGTAGAATTCCAGTAAAAATATGTTAAAACAGAAAGTCATGGAACCTGCGGCCAAGATTTTTCCAATCATGCCTTTATAGTTGAGCTATCTTTCCATTCTGCAAGGTCTTGTAAACATGCTTAAGGCATCCACAGTGTGTAAATTCAAGGGGTTGTAAGCTTCCTAGTATCGACCTCATACGCTACGAGGCTGGTCTTATACTCGACCCTACCAGAAAAGGCACGAGGATCGGTCATAGCCCAAAGACCTGACCTCAAGGACTAAAATGCATATTGCAACTCCAGACTCATTCTCCTTTGTGTGCGGTAGATTTTTCTTTTTATTTCTTGTGTGTGGTCCACTATTAAGACACAGGTAGCCTTTATACATAGCAGGGTGAGACCTTATGTTAGGTGGATCCCTTCTTAAGGCCTTAAACGCTGTGGATGCCCTAAGGTATACCGTATAGAAAGGTCAACTTTGATCCCCGATAATAATTTCTGTGGTTTTTTTTGTGCTTATGCTTCACATTTCATGATTTGGTACATATTTGTATCAAGTAGAAAAGTATCTCTTTCCCTGCTTCCAGTAAGGTTTAGAGAAATTTCTTTGTTTACCACTGGAAGTTTAGTCAGCTCTCATTCTCAGACATGAGTTTATTGGGTGTTGTCATCTGTACATGCTGGCAGATGCTTATAGTTTACTTAATGGAATATTATGTCACTTAGAAGTTAGAACGGGCCTTGCTCATTCTGTAATCATGGCATCATTTATCTCACCATGTTGGAAAAATCCTGAAGCCACTGTACTTCTAAGAGTTCATGGTTTGCCTTTTGTGTGCTGCAGATACTACACTGACCCATCTGGTACTTTTTGGCAATGCAACGCAAAGGCAATTGGATCAGGCTCTGAGGGAGCTGATAGCTCGTTGCAGGAGCAGTACAACAAGGTATGATACAAGATAAATGCTAATCAACTAGTAATTGTACGATCCCAAAGAGATATGGCCTGTCAAAAACCATGTACAAGTACGCATAACTGCAACGTTCAGAGCACATCTCGAAAAAAAAAATGGAGTTGGCTGTTACCTATGTCACTATGTGAAAGAAATCGAGAGTAATGCCTTAATGACTTCTTTATGCAGGAACTGACCCTCGAGGAGGCGGAGACCATAGCCCTTTCTATCCTGAAGCAGGTTATGGAAGAGAAGGTATTGCATGACCACTCCACTCCATACTCCAGCTCTGTGGAACCATTCATCAGTATATGATCTTATTTTTCCCGTTCTAAACAGGTGACCCCAAACAACGTCGATATTGCGAAGGTTGCCCCGAAGTACCACCTCTACACCCCTGCCGAGGTCGAAGCCGTCATCGCGAGGCTGTGAGACGGTTTCAAGCTCTTGCTATTCACGTCATCAATCGGTAACAGGCGATCCTTGTACGAAGCGTGGACATCTTGTTCTTGATTATGGCTGTCGTCGTACTCTGTTGTTAACTCCACAAGGACAGTCAATTCACAGCTCAGCCGGCTCAGTTGTTTGTTTTAAGTAGCGTTGAGAACTTTGAACTGCCAGAAAGAAAGCGCACTTGTTTTTTTTTTTTTACCGTTTTGGCTTCCGTTTTGTGGGCAGTTAGTTACCTGATGCTCGTGATGTGATTGCAGCCTGGAATTTCCAGTGCTGCGTGAAATGGCAGCAGCGGCTGTCGGTATCCTGTGCTTTTCACGCGTCAGTTGCTTATTTTTGAATGAAAAATTAAAAGTTACACGCCCAGCGCGGTATCCTACGTAGAAGAAGCCGCCGTTCGGCCGACGGAACGCCGCGGCCCTCCAGTTGAACAGAGGCCGGGGCTACTACTACTCGTTAGCCGTTCCGATCGCACGCGCGGACAGGAGCGGGAGGTGGCCGCGAGCGCAAGGCGAGGGGTGCGTGGCGTGTGCCGCCGGTGCGTGGCGTATTTGCCCAGGTTTGGCATAAAACGCGGATTCCTCTTTGCGTATCTGCCCAGGTGGGCGGGTTGGCTGGGCGCTCTCTTTTCATATGGAAGAAGGTCCAGCAGAGGTTTCCGCAGTGGAGAATCATCATTGGTCCCATCAACCTTGACTATGGATTGATAGTGGAGATGTCGAGTGAAAAAGCTAGCTAGGGGGATCTTTGTTGTACAAGGACACTTTGCTATGCATTTGTCGGTGGATGGAGACTGATGCGGGGTTTGGGTTTGGGTCCATCCCCGGCCAAAAAATCCGTCGTCACAAAAGTTCATATCGTTTCTTTAAATGTTATTAGCCTGCACGTACGCTGTACGAAAGAGAGAAAACAAGTATTTTCCAAACACAACTTATGGTGGCCATGTTTGATCGTCCGTCATATGTGCCAAGTTGAAAGTTCATGAGCAATGCTCTATGCTACTTTTTTTTTTTTAAAAAAGGAGCCTACTCGTTTGCTTAAACATCAGCCATTTATTTGGTTTAAAAAACACTACACAGTGACCAACTGAGTGTCCGATCGTTTAGTTCTAATGATTTAAACGGTCGTTTTTGCGATGAAACGCTAAGAACATTCACGTACAACATGACTCTATCATTGAGTCTAAGTCTATTTATTACCCTCTTATTTATTGTATTTCTTTAATGTTGTAGTATATTTATTAAAGAGAAAAGAAGAAAAACAACGCTCTAAGTCTTATTTAGACTCTAAGTCTACGGCATCTTTGAGTTAATAAATAAGTTTAAAATCTATGGCAGAGTCTGTTGTGAGTGCCCTAAATAATCACTCGATGAAAATTGTTCAGCACTAGTGTTTCGGTGAATATTGCCTCCACTACTACACGGTACACTACTAGAGAACAGGCCTTTGGACGATTTGCAAAATCAGCTTTAGTCACGGAAAAATTTGCGCCCGGGACTAGAAAGATCTTTAGCCCCGGTTGGTAACACCAACCGGGGCTAAAGTTCCCCAGCCCAACGGCTCAATTGTCAGAGGGGTCTTTAGTCCCGGTTGGTGTTACCAACCGGGGCTAAAGACCGGCCTTTAGCCCCGGGCCGTAACACCAACCGGAACTAAAGGTTTTGCCCCGGTTGGTGTATCCAGCCGGGGCTAAATGTTGGTATCTTTAGCCCCGGTTGGTAACACCAACCGGGACTAAAAGGTTTTGTTCCGGTTGGTGTACCCAGCCGGGGCTAAATGCCAACATTTAGCCCCGGCTGGATATAAGGACCGGGGCTAAATGTCCCTCCCTATATTTGAACTGCTTTTGACACCTCCAGCCGTGCCCGAGCTCCTGTCTTCATTTTTTCTTCATTCAGCTTGTTTGCTCTCTTCTCCGGTGATTTTTGTTTGTTAACACATCTCCGGCGATTGATTTATTTCATCACATCTACACCGCCATCGACTCCTTGAAAGGTTACTAGCTTAAGTTATTCATTTTTTAGCTATTTTGAGTTCATTGACTTGATAGTTCAAATTATTACTCTAAAAACAAAATATGACCGTTTAATTAGTTTATTTTAGTCTTTTAGAGAAATAGAGATCATTTAAATCATTTGTTGATAAAAATAGAAATATATAATATTTTAGTTTAGAAAATGTGACCGGTTTAATTAGTTTTTTTTTGAAATAGAGATCATTTAAATCATTTGTTTACAGAAATTAGAAATATATAATACTTTAGTTTAGAAAATGTGACCGGTTTAATTAGTTTTTTTTTGAGAAATAGAGATCATTTAAATCATTTGTTTACAGAAATTAGAAATATATAATAATTTAGTTTACAAAATGTGACCGGTTTAATTTTTTTTTTGAGAAATAGAGATCATTTATTTTATTTGTTTACAGAAATTAGAAATATATAATACTTTAGTTTACAAAATGTGACCGGTTTAATTAGTATATTTTATTATTTTGGAGAAATAGAGATTAGTTAAATTAGTTGTTTACGGAAATTAGAAATATATAATACTTTAGTTTACAAAATGCAGAAGGATGCCTGCTTGGTATGTTGTTTTCGAGGGCACCAAGCCAGGTATTTACACCAGCTGGGCCGAGTGCAGTCAGTATGTCCTCAAAGTTAAGGGAGCTGTGCATAAAAAGTACAAGTCTTTTGAGGAAGCTTCTGCAGCTCTAGAGGCTTTTAACTCAAGAATCAACTCAATTCCTACTGCACCTACCCCTACCTTACCTTCCTATCAGGTTGGAGTGGCAGACAGTACATCTTGTTGGACTGTGATGTGGGAAAAATGTGCAGGTGTTGTTAGTTGCTTTGGTTGTGGCCAAGTGGATTAGGCTGCACTGTTATCTTGATGTAATAATTAATTAGACAAGTTCAACTGCTACTACTTTTATGCCACTAGTGATTCTTACTAAATTTCATGCCAGTCATTTTTTAATTTCATTTGTTTATAAGAATGAGAGATCGATATAATTATGTGATATGTCATATAATGCAGACGATGACACGTCACTGGATGTACAATGCCGATCGTCGCTCAAAAGAGTTCATTGATGGCGTGCATTATTTTTTAAGAGTGGTCGAGGCAAACAAGCGGAATGGTTTTATGTGCTGCCCATGTGCCCTTTGTAATAATTCGAAGGAATATTCTAGCTCAAGGAGTCTTCACTCACACTTGTTCAAGTCGGGTTTCATGCCAAACTATAGTTGTTGGACGAAGCATGGAGAAACTGGGGTTATGATGGAAGAAGGTGAAGAAGAACAATTGGACCCTGACGATGACATTATTGCTCAATACGGTGACTTTGGTGATACTGCAATGGAGGAAGGTGAAGAAGAGGCAAGTGCAGAAGACACAGTCGCTGAAGATGATGTTCTTGGTGATGTCATTCGTGATGCACAAAGAGATTGCGAAAGTGAAAAGGAGAAGGCTAAGTTTGACTGTATGCTAGAGGATCACAGGAAATTACTATATCCGTCTGCTGCAGATGGACAAAAAAAGTTGGGTACAACACTTGAGTTGCTACAATGGAAGACACAGAATGGTGTATCTGACAAGGCATTTGGACAATTATTGAAGATTATAAAACAAAAGATGCTTCCGAAGCCTAACGAATTACCCGGCACTACGTACGAAGCAAAACAAGTCGTCTGTCCTTTGGGTTTAGAAATCCAGAAGATACATGCATGTCCTAATGACTGCATCTTGTACCATGGCAAGGAATACGAGAATTTGGATGAATGCCCTGTATGTAAAGCGTCACGATATAAGATCAGGCGAGATGACCCTGGCGATGTTGATGGTGAAGAACGTCCCCGGAAGAAAATCCCTGCCAAGGTTATGTGGTACGCTCCTATAATACCACGCCTAAAACGTCTGTTCAGAAACAAGGACCATGCAAAGTTGGTGCGATGGCACAAAGAAGACCGTAAGGTAGACAACATGTTGAGACACCCTGCAGATGGGTCCCAATGGAGAGCAATAGACAGAGAATTCCCGGAATTTGCAAAAGACGCTAGAAACTTAAGGTTTGGTTTAAGTACGGACGGGATGAATCCTTTTGGGGAACAGAGCAGTAGTCATAGCACGTGGCCTGTTACTCTATGTATGTACAACCTTCCTCCGTGGTTATGCTTGAAGCGGAAGTTCATTATGATGCCAGTGCTCATCCAAGGCTCGAGGCAGCCTGGCAACGATATCGATGTCTACCTGAAGCCATTAGTTGAGGAACTCCTACTTTTATGGAGTAAATCAGGTGTACGTGTGTGGGATGATTACAAACAGGAACACTTTGACCTGCGAGCATTGTTGTTCGTAACAATCAATGATTGGCCTGCTCTAAGTAATCTTTCAGGACAGTCAAACAAGGGATATAATGCATGCACACATTGTTTTGACGACATGGATAGTGTATATTTGAAAAAATGTAGAAAGATAGTGTATCTTGGGCATCGTCGATTTCTTTCGATGAATCACCAGGTTAGAAAGAAAGGCAAGCATTTTAAAGGTGAGACAGACCACCGGAGCAAGCCTCGCAACAGAACTGGGGAAGATGTACTTGAGATGATCAAGGATGTGAAAGTAGTCTTTGGAAAGGGGACGGGCAGTGAACCTGTTCCGAAAGACGCTATGGGACACGCACCCATGTGGAAGAAGAAGTCAATATTTTGGGAGCTACCCTATTGGCATGTACTAGAGGTCCGCCACGCGATCGATGTGATGCACCTGACAAAGAATCTTTGTGTCAACCTTCTAGGATTCATGGGTGTGTATGGAAAGTCTAAGGATACACTTGAAGCACGACAAGAGTTGCAGCGCATGAAAGAACGAGACAACCTACATCCAGAGAAGACAGATGATGGACACCATTACTTAAGACCTGCTAGCTACACTCTTAGCAATGAAGAGAAGGAAATCATGTTTGAATGCCTAAACAGCATCAAGGTCCCATCTGGATTCTCCTCCAATATAAAGGGAATAATAAATATGCAAGAGAAGAAATTCCTAAACTTAAAGTCGCATGACTGCCACGTGCTTATGACGCAATTGCTTCCGGTTGCTTTAAGAGGAATTCTACCTCCACATGTACGTCTGGCCACTGTGAAGCTATGTGCATTCCTCAATGCAATTTCTCAGAAGGCAATTAATCCACTAGAACTAGCTACTCTACAGAATGATGTGGTTCAATGTCTTGTGAGCTTTGAGTTGGTGTTTCCTCCATCCTTCTTTAATATCATGACACACCTCCTAGTTCACCTGGTCAAGGAGATTCATATTCTCGGTCCTGTGTTTCTACACAACATGTTCCCCTTTGAGAGGTTTATGGGAGTACTGAAAAAATATGTTCACCAACGTGCTCGGCCAGAAGGAAGCATCGCCAAGGGCTACGGGACAGAGGAGGTCATTGAGTTCTGTGTTGACTTCATTCCTGACCTTGACCCGATTGGTGTTCCTGAATCGCGGCACGAGGGGAGGCTGTGTGGAAAGGGGACACTAGGGAAGAAAACATATATCGGTACGGGGAACGATTATTTCAATAAAGCCCACTACACAGTTCTTCAAAACTCAACCGTGGTGGATCCATATATCGATGTACACAAGGAGTTCTTACGATCCCAATTTCCAGAGAAGAATGAAGTTTGGATAACACGTGAGCACATGAATACTTTTAGCACTTGGTTGCGAAAGGAATGTCTGGGTAATAACAATATTGATGAGCAACTATATTTGTTGGCTAGGCAACCGTCATGGCACATCCTCACGTACAAAGGGTATGAGATAAATGGAAACACATTTTACACCATTGCCCAAGATCAAAGGAGCACGAACCAAAACAGTGGTGTTCGCGTAGATGCCACAGGCCCATCTGGGAAGAGGCAAACATATTATGGCCGCATAGAGGAGATTTGGGAACTAGACTACGCACCTAATTTTAAAGTCCCTTTGTTTCGATGCCAATGGGTCAAGGCTACCGGATCCGGAGTAACAGTTGACAAGGAGTATGGAATGACAACAGTGGATCTCAACAATATTGGATACAAAGATGAACCATTCGTCCTTGCTGCTGATGTGACTCAGGTGTTCTACGTGAAAGACATGTCTACAAAACCCAAGAGAGGGAAAAATGATGATAAATCAACCAAAGAGCCAAAACGCCACATAGTTCTTTCAGGAAGAAGAAACATCGTGGGAATTGAGGACAAGTCAGACATGTCAGAAGATTATGAAAGGGATGACCGAATACCGCCCTTCAGAGTGACCAAAGACCCAAGCATCCTGCTAAATGCTGAGGAGACTCCATGGTTACGACATGATCATAACCAAGGAACATACGTCAAGAAAAAGATCACCAGTGTACCCGCTTGATATATATTATAGTTTTTGTGTAACTAATAATGATTATGCATAGTCATGGTTCGTTGATGTCGGTGTTGAAATGACTTGATTTATTTTTGGCAAGCATATGAGCCCAAATTGATGCCCCACAAGTGGTGTTAGATTTTTCTGATCATTATTTTAATTATTACATTTTTTTCTATGCCGAATGAGATAAAAGTTGGTGAATTTCACCTCCGAAAAATCACAAACTTGTTGGTGGCTATTGGTGTCGTATCTCCTATTGACCCTACGAAGACACCAAGATGCCATGGGGCATTGGTACCACCTGGTTATGCTAGTGTCTCGGTGGATAGAGTATTGAAAGGGCATAGCAATGTGACTCTTGACATTGAAGGAGGTGATGGTGAGAAGACTTTAGGAGAAGCGGAGAAGGCATTCATATGTTGGCGTAAGCGCTATATCATTATTCCTGGGGCATCACCTCCTCCTCCTCCTCAGCAAACTAACCCTAGGTGCAGATGAAAGTCAATGAAACATTTTTTCACTAGTTATGTATTGACTTAATTAAATAATTATTTACTCATACTATGTTGTTTTCACAGCAGGACCTCTCCGCACCTAAGTCCAATTATCCATTCACCACATAGTCATCATAGTGCTGCGGGCGATGCAGTGAAAGACACAGCTGCATCCCCACCGGATCCATCCCCTCCACAATCGGCTCCATCCCCTCCACGACCGGCTCCATCTCCACCACGGGCTCTATCCCCACCACCGGCCCCATCTCCTCCACCACGGGCTCCATCCCCGCCACCGGCCTCATCTCCTCCACCACGGGCTCCATCCCCGCCACCAGCCCCATCAAAGAAGAGGCCAGCCACAAAAATGAAGGCATCGGCCCCACCGCCACCAAAGAAGAAAGCCTCTGCAGAAAGACATCAAGCTGTTCCTCAGAAGACGAAACTTCCCTATGATATGACTGATGAGGAAACAAATGCTGCAGCGAAAGCAGATTTGGACAAATTTTGGGCGGACGTCGAGGCTAAACAAAAAGCAAAGAAAAACCCAGAGAAGTCGTACCTTTTTGTACGTCCTGATATGCTCAGGAAAAAGGTGGATGCTCATCAGAAAAAAGTGCGTGATTCTCGTAAGAAATCGCCACCATCAGACTATGACCGCACTATGACCAAGTCACTTGAGGAGGCGAAGCAGAAACAGAAGAGAGCAAGCAAGGGTGTCCCACAGCTCGGGGAACAATCGAAACAATCAGTGCCCCCGCTTGTTGTGAATGAATATGGTTCTAACTTGAAAGCGCTAGAACAACTTGAGGTGAATCCTGAGCATCTTGATGCATTTTTCGCAGAAACTGGTCTAACCTTGTCACAAATGCTCGGTGAAGCACCCATTGAAACTGCTCCGCAAGTTGATCAGTGGAAGAAGAATTATGTATATGGCCAGAGTCTATACAACCCTACGGCCCTCACAGAACTTGGCAATCAAATGTACTTGTTAAACGAGTGGTACATGGCAGCGTGTACCAAAAAAGCGGATGATTGGATATGCGTCAGAATTAGAGACCATCATTACTTCCGTGGTGATGACATTATACTTATCCAATTCAATGAGTTACACCAGCTATGCCACCTGGATGCTCTAGACAAATCTCTAGTCAGCCTCTTCTGTTTGTAAGTGATCCTTCGTTTTAATTATCTCACTCTAGCATATGTATATGTAAATGTAATTATGCTAACACTAGCTAGCGTGCCTATATACATATGCAGAAATATGATGAGAGACCTCGCACGTAGAAATGATAAGGAGGTTGGTTTCATTGATCCATATATCGTATTCTCGGTCCCAAAGAAAGATCCCGCCTATGATATATGGAGAAATGAAACAGGGAGGAATCTCCAAAGGTTCTTGGTGAACCAAAAGAACAAAAGATATATACTCTTCCCATACAACTTTAGGTGGGTGTTGTTATCATTTGCATATTTATTTTTACTTACTCAATTTCTATGATATATGTTGACTATATAAGCAAATTAATGCAGCTATCACTGGATATTGATCATCTTCGATCTCTCTGAAAGTCAATTGATAATCTATGACTCGTTGAGAAAACCACTGGGAGATTATCAAAATATCATAGACAATATCCAGGGGTAACTTTCGATCTCTAAATACTGATTTCTACACTTTAAATCTGCAATAGTTAATTACAATCCAATATTATATTGTGCAGGGTTTGGGCTTGGTTCGTTCCGAAACACCGTCCGGATTTGAAGGCGACACTTCCTCGTCCTATCCAATTGCAAGTAAGTAGTACTAGCTCCCCGCGTCTTTACCACTGTAGCATGCTTTCATCACACGCGCGAGATGATGAGAGTAATATCTTTTTACATCGTGCAGTGGGTTCTACGGCAACCACCAGGGAACAATTTGTGTGGGTACTACGTTTGCGAGTTTCTCTCGGTGTATGCCAAAAGAACTCCTCTAGAGAGACAGAAGGAGCTATGGTTGAAGAACCAGGTGTTGGACATGGTGCGCCTGAAAGGAATTCAAGAGACAATCGCAGGAGTTCTTAATGACCATGTCCTCAAAGCCGGCACCGAGTTCTACTGTAACCCGGAAGAACCAATGAAACCAAACCAAGACGACCATTTGTATGACATTTAAGTGACGGTCAATATTTGTGTTGTAAATACCAAGGATGCATGGATAATGCTGTAAATTTTATGTGCATAAAAATATTATACACATAATATGTATAGCTAGCCCATATATATATAGTTTCATATTTTATGTGTGTAATTATAAATTTTATGTGTATATATATGTGGATACATACATTAGCAGCGAAGAATACGTATTAGAAATCCTAATGTAATATATTAGCATCGAAGAAAACGTATTAGAAAACCTAATGTAATTGAAAAACTAAAAACAATAGCCAATTGAAAAGAAAAAAGAAAAGAAAAAGAAAAAAGAAAAAAGGTCTTTAGCCCCGGTTGGTAATACCAACCGGGACTAAAGAGGCCAGTCTTTAGTCCCGGTTGGTATTACCAACCGGGGCTAAAGGTCCCCTCTTTAGTCCCGGTTGGTATTACCAACCGGGGCTAAAGGTCGGGCCTTTAGTCCCGATTCCTTAGCCCCGGCTCCATGCCCGGGGCTAAAGGCCATTTTCGACCGGGGCTAAAGGCCCGTTCTCCAGTAGTGGTAAAGGGTCCTCTAATTTAGCCTAACAAATTTAAGGATCGGACTCAATAAAAATTGGGTCATAATACTATATGATTTTAAACTAAAATTGAAAAAGGGCCAAGTTAGATTGTGAAGGAGGGATAAAGCTCATGATCCATTACCACCCCATGTTGTTGCCGAAACTAACCCTAGGTATATGGAGCGTTGTGGCCTTCTCAGTGCAAGGACATTCAGGCACAACACATAGTATAACTATATACATAAAAAAATTATTGCGTGAAGGAGAAAACCCTTAGATATGATGTTACATAGAAGAATATTCCTAATGTCATTGTCTCTTCATCATTTTTTAGAAGTGGGTCTATACATCATCAGTTAGCACTCTTTTCATGTACAACAACCAGATGTCACAAAATCAATTATTGAGACTTCCACAGACATTCAGGTACATATAATTCCCAAGTAGCTAGCCAGAACTTTTCGAGAACATATGCTTGACATGTATTTTTCAGTGAGAGGACAACTAATATGGCCATAATTCTTATTTGAAAAAAAAAGTTTGTATGTATGATCATGCATATATTTCATTTTCGATCAATAAAATGACTAATAAATATGCATAATCATATAGATATTTTAGATTTGTGTAAATGCTGCAGAGCATTGTATACCTTTTTTTTTGCGAAATAGTATACTTTATATGCATATATATATATATATATATATATATATATATATATATATATATGTATAGTAAGTGCTAACGTACGTACTGGTGCTGAACCAAATGCATGCATGCATGGTCTATATACTACTTCCGTCTTCGTGGTGATGACAGATCGAGCACGGTGCATGATCGAGCTTGCTGGAACAATGACGTGCAAGCTGTTTGGTGTGTACACGTACAGTATGTGTCCATGCAAGTCATGGCCCAGTAGTAGTAGTAGGTATATATGTCCATGCTCCAGGGCCCACAGGCACCGAAAAGAACAGGAGATCGAGAGGGGGGGGGGGGGGGGGGGGAGGGGGGTATTCTTTATAGCTCTTCTTTATATATATATATATATATATATATATATATATATATTGACAACAGTACGTGGTACGTATTCTTTATATTAACTGGTATATAGTGAGTGTAGACGAGTTGTCTCCCCTTTACCGGAAGCAGCAGCGAAGAGCACGCATAGCACTGTAGCAGGTAGCAGCAGGCTATCTAGCAGCATGCATGTTGTTTGTATCGTATCATCGATCACGCGTACACGTACGATCGATCAGTAGTTTTTGTTGTACTTGTCCTCCGCGAGCAGCTCCTCCAAGATCCTGTCGTCGAGGTACTCCAGCTCCAGCTTCTCCGAGTCCGGAACCCGGGTCCTCGTGCCCCTGGCCGCCGGAGCCGACGACGTGGACGTGGACGAGGCCGAGGCGGAGCCGCTGCCGCTGGTCGTCCGGCCTCCTCCTCCTCCTCCTCCGTTGGGGAAGTTGAGCACGGCCGTGGCGCCCTTCATGGCGAATGCGGCGCGGTCGTATGCCCTGGCGGCCTCCTCTGCGGTGTCGAAGGTGCCGAGCCAGACGCGGGAGCCGCCGCGCTCCGGGTCCCTGATCTCCGCGGCGAACTTGCCCCACGGCCGCTTCCGCACGCCGCGGTACTTGCCCTCCTTCGTCTTGTCGTCGTCCTCCATTGTTGTACTTGTTGTTGATCACGCGCTAGCTAGCTAGCTTTGCTAGCTGCTAGCTGCTATAGCAATAAGCAATAGATGACTATAGCACACAGTGTATGTATGTGTATTGTATGCAGGTGGATATGGGACGACGATGTTCCTATGGGATTCTGGTGCACAGCAGCAGCTAGCTATTTATACACGACGGGTGGGCGCCCGCGCGGCATACTATATATATACGGTATTGCGCGCTTTGCATTTGCACTATGCATGCAGCTAGCCGTACGTGGTTTGTATACTCGCGCTTTCGGCTTTCCGTTTCATTTGTTCGATTCCCGGCCGGCCGCCTTCACTAGCTCGAGTTGCATTGCCAGCCGGCCGTTACGTCGCGCGCGCTCTGACGTACGCTTTTCGATCTGGCCGTTCTACGTAGCTAGTACGAGCGCCACGATCGACGGACGATATCTGCCTCGCTCTTTTATTTAACAGTAAAATTCACCGTCGGTCCCTAAACTTGGCCGGTGGTGTCATCCCGGTCCCTGAACTTATAAAGCGATATCTGGAGGTCCCTAAACTTGGTCGCTGGTGTCATCTTAGTCTCTAAACTTGTAACCTGATCACCACTGGTCCTTAAACTTGGTCAGCAGTGTCATTCCAGTCCTTAAACTTGGCTTTGAGTCTCATATGGGTCGTCAAAACCAGGCGATTTAAAAACTTAATATAAAAAAATTTATAACTTTTTTATACAATCTCGAATGAAGACAAACTTTATATCAAAATTGTAGCCCTCAACACGATCTACAACTTTTTAGTTGAAACTTTTTTGAATAAAAACTGTTTAGAGTCCCAAAATATTATTTTAAGTTTATTGAATCAAAATCTACAAACTTAAAATGATATTTTGGGACTCTAAACAGTTTTAATTCAAAAAAGTTTCAATTACAAAGTTGTAGATCGCATCGAGAGCTATAATTTTGGTATAAAATTTGTCTTCATTCGAGTTTGTATAAAAAAGTTATGATTTTTTTTATATTAAGTTTTTTTAAATCGCCCGGTTTTGACCCGGATGAGACTCAAAGCCAAGTTTAAGGACTGGAATGACACCGCTGACCAAGTTTAGGGACCAGTGGTGATCACCTTACAAGTTTAGGGACTGAGATGACACCAGCGACCAAGTTTAGGGACCTTCAGATATCACTTTATAAGTTCAGAGACCGAGATGACACCACCGGCCAAGTTTAGGGACCGGCGGTGAATTTTACTCTTTATTTAATCTGATCTGACGATATGATTCTTCGTTCATTCTCAAGCTAGATATCTAGGTCTTGTTTAGATTGCATCGAACTTCCAACTTTTTTCGCTATCTCTCCATCACGTCTTGGACGCATGCATGAAACATTAAATATTGATAAGATAAATAACTAATTACACATATTAGTTGTAAATCACGAGACGAATCTTTTGAGCCTAGTTAACATATGATTAAATAATATCTGTCAAATACAAACGAAAGTGCCACAGTAACAAAGTTAAAAAAAATTCAGCATCTAAATAGTAGCTAGCTAGCTAGTGAAATGTTAGACGGAATTTGATCCAAAAGCAAGGACATGCATTATTTGATCCCGACGGCAGTGAAGACACATAGCTCTGTCCTGGCGGCTGCTCTCTGGTCGGCCAGATTTTACAAACTTTTGCCGTGGCGTCATCGTCCATGCATGTTTGCGCGCTGTGACGGCGTCGCTCGCGGCGGTACATACTGTATAAAATACTCCTAGAAAGGAACGATCGAATGCTAGCTAAGCTAGCTCGATGTGGAGGTCGCTAGCTTGATGCGCGGCGGAATCTACGTCACGTGGGTTGCACGGCCTGACAGCGGACTAACGTGAGAAAAAGCCGAGCTGAGCCTCGCCGCCGGTGCATGGTACTTTCACCGTGCCGGTAAGGGCAACTCCGTCGTCCCAGCTCGACAGGTGGTGTGGACGTTCGCTGAGACAGAGAGATAGAGAGTTCGTTGTGGCTGAGCTGGATTAGGGGTAGAGTAAGCGAATTCTGCGATAATTACCACTACTAGAGAACAGGCCTTTGGACGATCCACCAACCGAGCTTTAGTCTCGGAAAAAATTTGCGTCCGGGACTAAAGACTTTTAGTCCCGGTTGGTATTACCAACCGGGGCTAAAGGTGAATCTTTAGCCCCGGTTGGTATTATCAACCGGAACTAAAGGTCCTGGACCTTTAGTCCCGGTTGGTAATACCAACCGGGGCTAAAGGGTCACCCTTTAGCCCCGGTTGGTGTTACCAACCGGGGCTAAAGGTCCTTTTAGCCCCGGTTGGTGTTACCAACCGGTCCTTTTAGCCCCGGTTGGTGTTACCAACCGGGGCTAAAAGTCCTTCCCGAGTGGATTCAAAAGGAAAACGTCTAGAACTACATCACGTGGGTTGCGTAGCTCAGTTGGTAGACGTGCCTGAGGCGAGATGTGCTGAGTTCGAATCTCACACAACACACATTTATTTTTTCCTCTCTGGACCTTTAGCCCCGGTTGAAAGCACCCGGGACTAAAGGCCGGGACCTTTAGTCCCGGATTCTTAGCCCCGGTTGACATACCCGGGGCTAAAGGCCCATTTCAACCGGGGCTAAAGGCCCTTTCTCTACTAGTGTACTTTTCCACTGTCAAACGTATTTTTTCAGTAAAAAATATTTTTTTGTCGATTCTGTAAAGTGATTCTCTAAAATAAACTAAAAGACTAAGAGCTGAAAAAGTAGTTTTCTTCTGATCCTGTGAAGTGATTCTCTCTATTATGATTTTGAGAGTTTTCGCTAAATAATCTAAGAGAATCATTTTTAACCACACATAATCACTTTATCAAAAAAAAATCAGAGAGCATAGCTCTGCCAAACGAGCCCTTACGGTATATCCCTCACACCATGGTCCGTGCATGGAAACGTAAGCTACAGCTACATCCGACTCTGACATGCAAGGGGTCGCGCTACGCCCAACGCCGACGCCGACGCCGCGCGAGCTATCGGCGAGATCGATCGATCCATCGCTCTCGGCGTGAATCAACTTGCCTGTACTGCTACCATATATACCAAGCGCACTCATCCCCATCGTCTATCCGGCGGCCGCGTCGTCGATCATCCATCATATCTACCGATCGAATGACGAGAACGATCGAACCACGCTATGATCTCGATCGAGCTGAACGCACCTAGTACGTTCAGTCCACGCAGGGCCGGTTTGGTAGCTGGCCGGCGTCGTGTGCGTGCGCGAGACCATACGTACGCGCGCGCACGACCCGGCGGCCCCCTGTGGATTATATTCTCGCGGTGGCCAATACCGGCTCCAGCCGGGTGAGGCATATTTCTCTTCTCTATCTCTATCTCTATCTCTATCTCTTCCAATACGGATTGTCAACGTCTACCCGGCAGGACCAAACCTTGCATGCGATCTACAATCTACCTGGTACAAAAATTCCACGTCAATCATGCATGCGCAGCGTAGAAAACAGAAGTCCCAAAAAATCACGCCTGATTGCATCTTTCCTTTCCTTTTATCAATCACAGGCAAATCCGATCCCTTAATCTATCTCGTCACTTAGATCAATCAGCGACGGCTTTGCACTAGAAAATAGAATTCCGCACTTGCCTCGCTCTCCCCCATAAAACTCTTGAGAACTTCGCCCAAGCATTTGATGCTGCCAACATCTTCATCACGCTGCAGTTAAAGCCGAGATCCGCCGGAAGAAAGCCGAGATCGACGAGGCCTGGGCGAGCGGGGACAAACAAGAGAAGGTAACAATTTCATTTCTTGATCGTTTTTATTGGGATGGAGATAAAATATAGCGAGTGTATACTGAATATATAATTTTATGTGATGGGATGATGGAGCAGATAAAGCACTACATCCTGCCGCCACGGTTCATCGAGCTAGGCGAGGCTGGCGAGCAGAACTCAAGCACGATTACGAGTTAAGTGCCACATAAAGTGGTTTACGTTTGACTAAAATTTTAGTAAATAATATTTATATTTATATTTATAATATCAATTTAATTTATTATAAAAATATATTTCATAACTATTATAATGATATTTATTTGGTATTATAAATATTAATATTTTAATCTATAATTGGTTAAAGTTAATGTACTAAAATATGTTACTGTGCTAGAATTATATTTTTTGGAACAGAGGGAGTACTACGTGTTTCTGTTAAATCGCATCGCTCATTTACCAAGTACAGTCATATTATAAAGACAATTTTCTAACATAGAACAAAATAGAGAGAAATGCTATATGACTAGACATGCATCATGTTTCATGAATCTCGCTTGATCTTTGTTGCTCACCTAGATTAGCTGCTTATAGGAGGACTAGGACCATTCACTCAACTTCTATTTTTGCAAAGGAATGCATGTCCACACTCGCAGCCTCTCATGATCAAAGGATTCAAACAGGTAACTGTTTCTATTTACTATTTGTGCTACCCATCAGTCTATTTTCCAGTTACTCAAAGCATCAGACGAGTATCATTTATGCTAATCTTTTAATACCAGAAAGAGTAGTTGGTCCGGTATTATCAACCGAAAATGCAAGCGGTGGCGGATCCAGAAAAAATCTTAAGGGAGGTTTCTTCAGTCTACAAACATCTTCAGCCCCTCTCCAGTGTATATCTATACTTGGGCAACAGGCCGTGCCAGGCCGGGCCGGCCCGACTACGGGTCGTGCCGGGCCGATGAGGGTCGGGCCTATAAGGCCCGCGTGCCCTGCGGGCCGTGCCTAGCAGGTCCATGGGCCTGACCTCCGGCCCAGGCCCGGGCCCGGTCGTAGGACGGGCCGGCCCGCCAGGCCCGCCGGGCCCACCAGGCCCGCTAGTGAAAATAGGATATATATGTGTTTTTATATTTATAAATATGTATTTATATATATTTATATTTACTTATATATATATATTTATATATAGTTATATATGTATTTATGTGTATTTTTATATATTTATATATATATGTCGGGCCGTGCCGGGCCGGCCCGTCGTGCTGAGGGAGCGGGCCGGGCCGGGTCGTGCTTGGGCCGGGCCAAATTGGCGGGCTTCGGGCCGGGCTCACGGGCTCGGGCCTCATGCCCAGGTATATGTATATCTATGATAAAAGGCAGGCTTAAGAGAGGCTCTATGGATCCAACGGAGGTAGGAGGGCTAGAGCCCCATCCGCCCAACCGCTGGATCCGCCCATGAATGCAAGTGTCACCAATCATCATATTATGTTGTTAGTCCAATATTACTCATGAATACATATAGGGTGTTGTTTGGTAATGACATTGTAACGTAAAGAGAGTGAAATTAAATTTATGCACGTTACCCTAAGAGAATGGAAATGAACTAATTTTGTTTTTATTTATGTTACTGTTGCACAAATCAAATGGCACCTAGGTACAATGGTCTGCCCTTGAGGGAGACGAGTGTTGTTGGGAGCTGGTGGACTAGAGAGAAAGCGGGAGGCGAGTTGTGGCGTTACCATGCAAGTGACACTAGGGTAAGTAGAATAGGTTACCAATACTTAAAATATATTCTAACTGTCATATTTTTGTGAAGACTGATAATTGGCTATGAATAGAATGTTGCCAACACCATCCTTGATTTTTTTTATAATAGTATAATCAAACTTAAAATTATTTTGAATTTTGAGATCATTTTGCTCCCGTTGCAACGTACGGGCATAATCCTAGTATTATTATTATGTATGCAATTCAAATTCCCCAACATATATAGGGTCTGTTTGTTACAACTCAGCTTCACTAGCAAAGCTATTTTTTAGAAAATACCTTCATGAGCAACTTCTTATATGAAGTTGAGCTGTTTTAATAATGATGTGAAAATAGATGTGTAAGATGTGAAAATCTACCTTTTCAGCTTCATCTCAACTTATGGTTTGATGAAAAGGAGAATAAAACAGCTTCATGGTTAAAACTGTTTTGGAAAAAGGTGTTTGGAAAAAAAAATAGTTCACAACAGTTCATGAAGCTGTTGTGAGTTGTACCAAACAGGCCCTATAATACAACACTGCATCACCTCCCAACATTTGTATTATTTATATATATAATATACAGTTGTGTTATTATTCATCGAGAGAGGATTTAGAAAATACTTTCAGTTTAATAATTAATTAGAAAATTAATATACACAATTTTAATTTATGGTGCTGCTCTCTTCGCCGTCTCTGACTTCCCGAAAATTTAAATAAACTTAAATTTTACTAAATATATAAAATAAAATATTAATAGTTAAAGTACATATAATTCATATCATTAGGTAAAGATACAATTGTTACTAATATTTTTTTATAAATTTAGTTAAAATTGAGAAAATTGATCATGGCACGGATCCTATGATGACACTTAAATAGGGATGAATGGAGTACTACATAAAAGATTTTTTTTTTTTTGAAATAACTACATAAAAGATTTGTAAAGACGGCTGCAAAGTCTCTATAAAGGCTGTTGCCAAATACGCGTGTGGCGTGCACATGTGGTAAGCAGTATTTGAACCTGCAACCATGAGCGTAACTCTAACCACTTTACGTTGAAACTATTTGTAACTAAAGGGTAGACTAATATTGTTGTATTCAATAAACTTGTACTGGATTTTGAAATGAGTATTTGAGATCCTAAATGAATTTAAACAAAAAAAAATCAAATGGAAAGTTGTAGGTATTGTCAAGTACTACAACTTTGGTTTTGGCTGTTTCTCCATCTGGTGTAATCGGAAACATTTGAATTTGAAATGTGAGAAATGCAAACAAAATTTTCTTTGGACAAATGATTTGAAGTGATTGTCAACTACAATATCGTATAGCTCTTCGAAATCTATAACTTTGGTTTCTGTCGTTTCACCATATGAGGACGTTTGAAAATGTTAAATTTCAAAATATGAGGACATAAAAATGAATTTTGAATTTTAAATAAAAAAAGTAATTAACTGTAATGTTTTAGATCTTTTTGAGTACTACAACTTTAGTTTTGATAATTTGTCCGTCAGAAGCCGTTTGAAAATTTCGAATTTTAAAATGTGTGAGAAGTTCATACAGAATCATCGGCAGGGATCTAAATAATTTTAACTAAAAAAAGTTAGTAGCAGTAGAGAGCAAGAACTAAATTAGTTGCATGGTGAAGGCAAGTTGTCGAAATAGCCCTTGTTCTTACGTATGGGTGTGGGTAGCCTGCCAGTAGCTAGCGCGCGGGTGGAAGGAATCAGTCTAATACTCGTCTTCGTGGTCTTGGTGACGATGGATTCACAGAGAATCATCATACCCGATCTTTCCAGTCTTTTTGTGGTTTATTCGTCGAAACAGGGCCTGAGGGAAAATTAAAGACGACGATCGACGACGGAGATCGCCATCGGGGCAACTTGTTGCCGACTGCCGAGTAAAGCGGACAGGGATCGATCGGGGCGACGCGGACGCATAGGCATAGTAGGCGTAGCTGTGGGGGCGCGCGGCAATGATTTGGCGAAAAGCCGCGCGCCTTTCTCGCCATCATCGATCGGATCGGATCTTTCTTTCTTCTCTTTTTTGTGAAACGATCGGATCGGAGAACGTAGCGTGGCTCCCATCGGAGCAACAGAAACGGAATGTATGGACGCAGGCACGAATGCCTTGCCCCTTTTGGAGGCCGATACTACTGGCAACAGTCTGCCAATCTAATTAAACAGTACGTATATCGTTGCTCGATCTGTCCCTAACTAAAAGAATGTAATTCGAGGTGTACATTCTTCACTAAAATATCTAGAATTTTGACAAAAAATATTTTAAAAAGTATTGGCCGCTAATGATTTCTGCGACTAATAAGCCAACTAATACTGTTTTGTTGCGAGAAAAAAAAAACAATGTACCGTTGTTGATAAACAGGGCTGATAAGTTCAAGCGAAAAGAGTGATTGGTGTTTCTGTCATCAAATAGACAGACACTATATAAAAATACATCTCATGAAAAATTAACAATACTTATTTTGAAATCATAGATATTGATATTAGTTTTTCAATATATATAGCCAGTTACACTTAAGATACTTTAATTTGGCATTGTACTAGAATAATACATTTTTTTCCAGATGGAGAGTTCGTCCAAGAGACAGGTAATTGTTAAGCTAATATTACTTATGAAAATGAAGTGACTTTCTTTCTTTCTTTCTTTTTTGTTAAAGAGTACTCCCTAAGCTCCAAACTGTAAGTCACTTTGACTTTTTAAAATATATAAACTTTTTTATGTATTTATATATAAGTATATTTAAAAAAGAAAACTATGTATCTACAAAAGTCAGAATAATTTATAATTTAAAACGAAAAAAGAGTACTTTTTTTTAACCAAGTCTATATAAATAAAAGAGAAATATACTATCATAAAAATCCACTTTATTACTTGACAAGCAACATACATTTCACAACATAAATATCTGTATGTAACCAGAGTTTAGATCATGCCATCATGGGATGACCGTCTTTCATTGTCACTAAGAAGAGAACATATAGACACTAAAATTTTAGTTAAATAATAGAACTGAAAACTTATGATCGAGATACACCGCCATACATTCCAACTAAACTAGTTGAGGCTCACTTTCTTAAAATAAAATAAATATGAGACCAATCATTTGATGCTGATTTACATGCTCGTCGTCTTCAGGCTACCAACCACACGATGTCTCTACTGGAAATTTGCTCAGCTGTTTAGATATTCTAGTGGTGGAAATTGTTTGTATTGGCCTAAGCTATCGACTTGATGCTTTTGCTCGTATTTTTAAAAAATATTCTAGATGCAATGTTTTAGTCAACATAACCCGTTTGACACTTGTCAGTGAAATATTTATGGTGATTTTGTCAATCTCAAGGTTCGCGTTGGATATGCTTGCCACTTTAGGTCGCTTGTGAAAAGTGCATGTTTGGATTATGCACTATGAGAGTCTGCTGTTTTGTGGCCATATGCATAAGAAGACAATGTAACATGTAAATGAATACAAACCTATCTCAAGTGTGACGTATATGCCCAGGAGCGGGGCACCTCTCAACTTACTTCTGTTCAGGCACCAATTAACCCGGTATTTTATTCCTACTATAACCTCGTCTGAAATGTGGAACTAAAAACAAAGTTGCAGCTCAGTTTTGGGCCGGAAACTTCAGCTGAATGGCAGATTCAATTCTGAAGCCCCCAGAACACATTTAAGAGGAAAAGGGCCCATTTAAATTCCTGAATGGGGCCCAGATTAGCTTCCCTATTGTTTATTTTTATGACAGGAAGCTTCCTTTATGCTTTAGATTTTAGATAGAGTATCGTTTTCCTCTCAAACACAAACAATCGGAATGATATTAAGCAGCTGTACGTTCTTTTCAACCAGTTATTTCTGAAACGAAATCATCGTACGTATTTCCGAGGTCAGCATGGGAGCGAAGAACTAGAAAAAGCAGCATCAGACAATGAATATTATGCACTATTGATACGTACTAGTACTAGCTAGGTAGTATACGGAGTATATGCAAAACCGGAGTTGACTCTGGACAATTAAAAATGGCGAATAGATCCAAACAACATAATTATTAGCTTAGTCTGAACAGGGCAAGTCAGAACCACTCCTTTTACTGCATTTTTCTAAGAGGCTTCCATGAAACACAACCGAAACATGCGGATAAACAAGCAGAACTGTACACGCAAAGCGTTAGTTCGGCGAAGAAGATAAAAACCATTTCCAGCTCATACGGTACGTGACCATTGTCCATCCACTGGAACCACTTCGATTAGGCAACTCGAGTTAGGCGGCAGACGGGGGCGGCAGGTACGTAACGTAACTATAGAAAACGGCGCGGCCCAGCGTCGATCATTTGCGTCAATATTATTGATCTTGCCTGATAGGTACAGGACCTCCCCCTATTGGAAAAACGGTCTTTAGCCCCGGTTGGGAAGGGTCTTTAGCCCGGGTGCACCTAACCGGCGTTAAAGGTTTCCACGAGAAAAAAATAAATGTGCATCTGTGAGATTCAAACTCAGCACCTCTCACCTCAGGCACACTTAACAATTGAGCTACACAACTCACGTGATGTAGTTCTGGACGTTTTCCTTTAGAATCCACTCGGGAAGGACCAACCGGGAAAAGGACCTTTAGTCCACCGGGGCTAAAGATTCACCTTTAGCCCCGGACACAATTTTTGACTGAGACTAAAGCTCAATTGATAGATCGTCCAAAGACATGTTCTCTAGTAGTGCCCCCCCCCACCCACCCCCCACCCCCACCCTAATCAAACGATTTGGATAATAGTAATCTCTTGGTATCTTGGGTGACGGCATCGGCACGAGGTGGACTCTTCGAAGCCCAAGTTGGTCACTCCGGACAAGTGCGTGTGCGCTTCGGAATTAGTCAAGTGCTTGTGACGTGGTTACGCCATCTGAACGCCAGATTTTCCAACGCATGCGTCTGATCGATCAGCGTGGCTGTGCCTGAGCCTGACAGCTTACAGAGACAGCTGCTGCCGCCGCCGGCGCCGCTAGTCCGTTGCCTGCAGCCTTGCGTTATGTTATAGATCCGGTGGGGGCTGCCGGCCCGTCGCGCGTTCCGCACCAGCGCAGTCGACCGGAGCGAGGAGCCGAGGAGTTGACTTGGGCGAGGCAGCTCCGCAGCTAGGGAAGTGGGGATTCCCACCAGGGACGGGGACCAGCCCGCGCGTCCCCACTGCAGCTGGACCGTCACCGTCGCCCGGCGCTGCGGTTCCACTTCCACACCACCACTCGACTCGAGCACACGTATAAAAACAGCGTTCGCTTCGCACCGCGGCCTACGACATACCGGCAGGCACTCATCTCTTTCGCGAGTTGGCGTGCCGCAGTTTTCTATTAACCGACGCGGCCGCGCGCCCCGCGGCCCCGCACCTCTCCTCCACCTGCACTCCAGGATCACTCGCTAGCCGCGTGCGCCTATTTCTTGCTCCATCGGCCGGTCGGTTAGCCGTCCGAGGCTGATCTGTCCTCGCGCAGGCATTGACTTTGCCTAGGCGAGGCGCGCGCGTGTCAGCCAGCGATGGACGCGGCGGGCATGGCGGCGGCGGCAGGCGCGCCCATACCGCCGCCTGACGCGTTGTCCCCGCCGCCGGAAGCCGGGCACGGCACGGCGGCGTTCCCGATCGCCATCGTCATCGCCATCGGGTTCATGGTCACCTCGCTCATCCTCATCACCTACTACTTCCTCGTCGTCCGCTGCTGGCTCCGCGGCGCGGGGCCCGGGACGGGCCTCCTCCACCGCGCGCGCCGCGACCGCGAGGACCGCCACCAGGCCGCGGAGCGCGTCTCCGCGGTCTTCTTCACCGACCACGAGGCCGCCGAGCTCCCCGGCGGGCTCGACCCGGACGTCGTCGCCGCGCTCCCCGTCGTCAGGTACCGCCGCCGGGCGAGGGACTCCGCGCCGTCCGAGTGCGCCGTGTGCCTGGGCGAGTTCGTGCCCGGGGAGCGGCTCAAGCAGCTGCCCGGCTGCTCCCACGCCTTCCACATCGACTGCATCGACACCTGGCTCCACCACAACGTCAGCTGCCCGCTCTGCCGCACCGTCGTCACCGGCGGCGCCGCGGTCTTCATCCCCTTCGCGCGCGACGACCACGACGACGGCAGCGCCGATGGGCGGCGCATCGACGCCGCGGGGAGGGTCGGGTACGGGAGCTCCTGCAGGTTCCCGGCCAAGACCGGCGCCGCCGCGCAGGAGCCCATCACGCGCTCCTTCTCCATGGACTGCTTCGCGGGCGGCCTCGGCCGGAAGCCGCAGACCAAGAAGCCTGCTGCTGCTGCTGGCAGCTCGGGGGAGGCCGGCCCGAGCCTTGCCGCCGGTGGCAGCAGCAACGTCGCTGACCGCGGCGCTGGTGAGACGAGCGGCCGGTTCCGGCGGCTTCTGTCGTCGTTCGGACTCGGCCGGAGCTCGCGCAGCACGGTGCTGCCGATCCACCTCGACCCATGACGGCGGCTGATCGATCGATTAACCCCCGTTCCCGCACTTGCTCGCTTCATTGATGATTAATTCAGTGGTGTCGTGTGCATGCAATGTACAGCCATAGAAGAGAGACTTCGCTTGCTTTTACTGATTATTAGTTCTTGCATGAATCTCCGCGTGTCCCTGTGCACATTGTCTCCTGTTCGTACTTGATGATCGAATCCGTGCTTGTTGGTACACCAGATGTCGTCGGATGACATGTCAAATAGTGTAACATTGCCATTACCATTTCGTCATCCTTTCATTACTGATCGTTGACACCATCTCATCAGGCTTCTTGTAAAATTGATTAGGGCCCGTTTGGATCCCTTTATTTTGGACGAATTGGAATTCACTCAATAAATTAGCCTATTTATCTTGGAATTTAACATTCCACCACTTTCCAAAGTTTACGTATAAGTCTATCTCAAATTCATAGGGTGAGAGAGAAAAATGAATTTTATAGATCACCATGCTATATTTCTACTTTGCAACTTATAACACTCTCTTCAACTCACTCTCGTACTGTAGAAATAAAACATATGAGTATCTGTCTTGTATATACAACAATAATATACAAATATAATCTATATATAATCATATTAGCTTAATTAATATGTGTCTAAATTATGATTATTAAAATGAATTCAATTCCAAGCATCCAAACGGGCCCTAAGGGTTTGTTTGGATCTCAGGGCTAAAAATTAGTCCTCTTATGAAAATGGTTTATACATGAGCTAATTCTGGAGTAATAAGGGCTAATAAACTCTAACCACAAATTATCTCTCATTAGCTCTTATTAATCCAAATTTAGTTCACATTTAGACATTCTAACTAATATTCAAACATACTCATATTAGTCGTCGTTTAGGACAGTGATACGGTCTTCAAAACACAACTTTGACCTCTTATTTTTATAAAATATTTATGAAAAATTGATATATGTATACTTTTTCTAAAAGTATTTTTCAAGACAAATTTATTCATATAATTTTCATATTTGCAAACTTAGAAATTTAATAGTTATTGATGATTTATATTCTTAATGTTTGACCCAAATCTTATCTAAAACGATAACCAATATATGTATGGAGGGAGTATTAAAAAATACGAGCTAATTATTAGATCGGAGATCAAACACCCCCTAAGCCGGATTTTTTTTTTTAAAAAAAACGTAACTTTGCTAACGCCTGCCTGTTTTGGTGTAGCTGTGTGTAAGCCCTTTGGCAGTTTGGCATGCACAATGTGCAGCTCCACCACCACCCCTGGCCAGACAGCGGCGCCATCGCCGCCACTGGTGCCATCCACCTGATCACCTTCTATACGTATCATATCCTTTTACTCCCCATTCTAAATTATTATAAGACATTTTCAATCTTCTGGATGCACTAAATTTATTATATATCTAGACATAATAATGTATATATAAGTGCATCACAAAAACTATTTATTTGAAAAAACAAAACATCTTATAACTTAACATAGAGGAAGTACTAATTAAGACATATGCTTGCCCCAGACATTGGCCCTATGTGTTGGTTATCCTGTTAGACGACGGTGCTCTTATTGTCCTACCACCACACACGACTATACCTCTATATATGCATGCCCCCTTCTTCTCCAACCTTAGGGCGTCTTTGAGGACATGAAGGACATCTCTAACGAAGTGATGTGAGCTTGGAATTAAAAAAAACTTCAAAGCGCAGAGCTATGCAGGTTATGAGAGAGATTATTGGAAAGATGTGCGAGACTAGATATTGCTCACTCGCTAGTGTGGTACTCCATCTCCCTTTCATCGAGTAGAATTTGACATAGACTAGCCATTTGGTCCCAATTGGAGACGCCTTAGTGTCACCCAACCCAAATCCTAAAGTTTAAAGGCCAGACTGAGTGAGAGTTTCGTATAGTTTTATGGATATTTAATACGTTGACATGACGTTATATTAATAAAAAAAGATATGATAAGAGATTCATGGGAGTAGATATAATTTCATCCCCATAAAACTCTTCTGCACTATTTTCAAAATCTGAATGTATTGAAAACTAAGAGATGAAATCTCCATTGAGAGTGGCCTAGCCCAAAACCACCGTACCCTGGTCCAAACTAATGGCTAGGCCATGTGCTTTAATGCAAAGGTCGAAAGTTATTTTAAGGTGGGTTAGCATCTCCAACAACTCTCTATATTCACTTGCTATTCTTATAATTTTGCAAAAAACTCAAAAACACCTCTCCAACAACTCCCTATATTCACTTGCTGTTTTCCCAACTTGGTAAAATCCTTCCTCGCGCGCGTATTGTTCAGTGCGCGGCGTTCACTTCCAATCGGCGATTTTGGCGTCTCCCGCGCCCGCGAACTCCCTCCCGCGCGCGCGAAGTCTTCCCGCGCCGATCCCATCGATCCATCCTCGTCGGCGTCCCACGTCCTCGTCCTCGTCCTCGTCCTCGTCGGCCGCAACCACTTCTTCGTGCTCCTCGTCAGGTTCGTTCTCGCCGTTCCTTCATCTGGACTCGGCCCCGTTCGGCGGGCTGGAGCTCGGCGAGGGCTTCTACGCCCACCTCCTGCCGCCGTCGAAGAAGTCCAAGGGCAGCAAGCACAAGGAACTAGGGAAGGGGAAGGACGATTGAAGGTTGGCTTGAGCTCACCTCTCTCTCATTGCACATGGGCATCTGCACGAGCACCATGGGGAAGTCCTCGGGACCGGCCTCGACGTCGTCCTTGTCGGCGGCGGCCAGCGGCACAGGCTTGATCCCCTTGAGCCTGGTCCAGAAGCACCCCAGGCAAAGCACGAGGCGGTCGACGCTCTGGACCAGGAAGAGGACGACGCAGGCGTTGGTGAGGAACTGCAGCGGTGGCGCGAGGTAGTCGAGCCTGGCGCGCATCCATGCCGCGTAGGCGGCGGCAAAGAGGCCGTTGACGGCGAGGAGGCCCGCGTCCACGCCCACCTCGAGGTCGAGGTGTCATCCCTGGAGGTACGCCGCCACCTCGACGGCGAGCAGCAGCAGCGACAGGACCAGGAACACCCGGATGCAGCCGTAGAAGCGCGCCCGCAGCGCCGTGTTCTCCCCGGGGGCCACGTCCGCCCCGCCGCCACCCTGCGGCGCGCAGCTAGAGGGCACGGGAAAAGTTGATGAAGATGCTTTTACTAAAATGTTTCGTCAATTAAAAAAAAACATCCAAGCTCTCCCAACTCCAACGATCAACATGATTGCAGATCTGTAGTCGGCAAGGGAATCAAAGCGACATGGTCAAGAGTATGTGAGAGACACGGTTGTGTTCGATTCCAAATTTTTTGGAGATCAACACAGAGTGGATGTATACTACGACGAACAACGGTGGAACTTTGTTGTCCGTGGAGGCCCTAATTAACGCACGCATGCGGGGATGTAAAGCATTCCCCAAAATTTGATGGACAGACTGCAACAAGTGCTTGTTAGTTTTATAATGAAGAAAAAGAAAATGTTCTTTTAGGCAAAAAAAAAAAACATGCTAGGGCTGACCAGTATGTTTCCATCATGCTGACATAAGCACGATTCATGGAGGAACCTTTATTCTGTTGGTGTTAAATTTGTCGTCCTTGACACAAATGTTTGTGTGCTTGGCTTTTAAATCACGCGTGAACGGTGACGATGATAAGATCAGGCGGGGCCGTGCAGGGATCCTCCACTTGATTACCCCGTAGACTGTAAGGCCCCAAGTCAACATCATGAGGTAGGTTTATGGAACCCACACATCACCAAATTTTGCAGACATCAAATTGATTAACTATCGATTAACCTAAGTGTAGTGTACCGTCATGGCAAGCCACCTTGGCGAGCAACACCATGCATGTTTGGTTAACGAAACCCTTTTCTTGACCAGCAGCGCAGAAGTAGTATAGTTATTGAGAACCAGCAGAAGCAGTATATATATATATATATATATATATATATATATATATATATATATATATATATATATATATATATCATTATCTAAAAGGAGAAGTTGGTAATATGATATATGAACCGAAGCAGCCATAATGATGAGACGAAGCCCAATATATATTTTTTCGCCTGAGGGGAAAAACAAATAAATTCTTTTGTGACCCGTGACGTTCCTCCACACAGGGCGATAATATACAATGAGTCGCAGGGTTGACCATCGACGGTGGCACGGCGGCCAACTTGCGTAGCCTGACGGTGATAGTACGTGTAAAGAAATGGAGGCTAGCTCGCACAACAAACAAAGAGGCCGGGCGCGGAAACGGCCGGATTATTACGAATAGTTCTTGCCTAGGTGTGCATCGTTCCATGTGGGTCGATCTCCAGTTCTCCACTTGGTTATTAGCAGCGCGTCACGGGGGTTGACTTGCGCCAGGCAGAAGCAGAAGCCAGCGGGGCCTTGCTCCGCGGCGACGAATCATACGCTCACATGATGAGCGACTGATGGAATATATAGAATGTGCATTGTAATTCTTGTTAGGTTTAGTTCTACATCGGATATCGATGGCGTGGGAGCACAGCGTGACAGTCCTCACCTATTAGGCTAGTATTTTGGGTTGAGTTAAGCCCAATGTCTGGATATGTTGTGGCTCCGTTGGACCAGAGCTCGTGGGGCGCCGACTCGTAAGGATAGTGAGTCGGGCTAGTTTCTACTGCGCACTCCAACAAGTGGTATTTTTTTTTTTTTGGAAAAACCTAAAAATTCTGCACCGAGGTAGTAGCCCGCGGTGTGCCCGTAGAGTGGGCATGGCTGGCGGGCAGGGAAGAACGAATGCAAGAGTACTAGTTCGATTAGCACCAACTGGCTCCAGCTCGAGTTCAAACTGAAAGGGAACACCGAGGTTCACAGTAAGATAACAATTTTGGACTGATATACAGGATTTGTCTCTACGGCTACTAGTGAGACAAAAATGCAATTTTCAGGCCCGCCGTCTTGTTCTTCTTGCCTGTATTTTTCTCCCAACGTTTAGAGGAAACTATATACTAGCTCTGTCGGAATATTGGAAAACATAGGAGAGCAGGCCGGCATGTCGTCTACAGTACGATCCTAGTTGTGCCTCCAGAAGCCAGAAGGAAGGGGCGCGCGTACGAGTACGAGTACGACGTCCCTGTCCGGGGGAACTAGCCGTGATTTGCTTGGGAGCTTGCTTGACTTGCAGCTGCAGCAACGGCGGGCCAACGGCCAACCAGTCAGCATCGTGCTTGCGCCGCCGGGGTCGGGGTCACGCCCTTTCAAGTTTCAACGCATGCAAGAGAAGAGAGCCCGGCGTGCCGCATTCCCGCATTCGTCGACGAGTCCGCGGCCGTGCCCGCGTAAAGCCATGCATGATTTGGCCGATGGCGAGTCCGCGGCACGCGCGCGCCGGGGACGACGGCCAACTGAAGTCGGGCCACCAGCGCGATCCCGTTGGGCCTGTAGCCCAACAGAAATGGCCACCCGGCCCATCTCGACTCTGTTGGGCCTGTAATCTTCTTGCTTAATACGGAGTAGTAACAGATAGGGAACTGATTTTCAAAAAAAAAAAAAAGGAGGAACTTCGAGGCCACGAGGCCGAAGAAACCATCAGAAATTCAGAACAGAACTGCTTGCATTGTTGCGTGCCACAGCTGAAGCGCACGTTTTCAGCTGCGGTTTTTGTTGGCCGGGGGGGGGCGGCCGGCGGCAGGGCGCGCGTCACGTCCCATCCGCCGTCGACGTCATTCGCGACATCCGCCGCTGTTACATGCTCCCGGCTCTACCACTACCGAGTACGGAGTACTCCACTAGTCACCGCACCGCACGGTCAAATCGCCGGCCTGGTCCGCTCGCTCCGGCGCGGTCCGGACTCCGGAGGGAGGCCCGAGCCGAGCCGAGCAGGCCGCGCCCCGGCGCCCCTGTTGGGGCACTGTTGGGCTGTCGCGGCGATCCACGGCCGGCGCCGGACACAGCCGCATGGACGGCTGGCCCGCCCGCTGCGTCTTTTCCTTTTTAACCGCCCGCCCCGACGATGACCAACGAGGCCGCAAGCGCTGTGCGGAGGACGGCGGAACCGAGGGCGAGGACGTGAAATGGACGGCGAGACGCGGTGCCCGAACAGAACAGAACAGGAGGTGGGGCTCTACAGACTACAAGTAGGAAGGAGCCTTTGCTACTGCCGCTGAGGGCCGGGGAGACAATGATTTTGGCCTTCCCGTGGCGTCTCCTCGGCGCATGGCATGGGCAGTACCAGTACCAAGTAATGCACTGCTCATGTCCGATCGGTGATCACGACCGTCTCACGCTGTCGCGCGCGCGCCTATCATCAGCATACTTACTGTATATAATTTGCGATGCGAGGCGGCAGTATGTACAGAAGGAGTATCTCGCGATGTCTTTGATTCTCTGCAGATCGAAATACCAGACGTAGGGGGTGTTTAGTTGGTAGGAATTTTGGTGTAAAGTTCCTGTAGCACTTTCGTTGTTATTTGACAAACTTTGTTCAAACATGGACCAACTAGACTCAAAAGATTCATCTCGACATTTACAGACAAACTGTTCAATTAGTTATACTTTTTACCTATATTTAATACTTCATGCATGCGTCTAAAGATTCGATGTGATGGAGAATCTTGTAAAAATTTGAAATCTAAACATGCCCGTAATAGACGCGACAGGAGTGCGGCATTTATTTTGGGGGGCCGGGGCGCACGGCAAGAACGCACGGTCTTCTTTTTTCCTGCTCCCAAGTATGGCCTACAGGAGAGAAAAAAAGGAAGCACGAGCGCTTGAAGAGACGGAGAGCAAAAGAAAGAAACTGCATGGCCGCCCAAACCTGCCTGTACGTCGAGGTTAGGAGCAGGACTGCACACCGAACCTTCACCGTTTTCTTCCATCTACAGACCAGGGAGTAACTCCTGCACGGCGTGTACGAGGGGGTGGTGCTATGGCAAATTGGCGCAGGCGTGCGCGGAGCCGCAAGAGAGGCAGAGGCACGTCTTTTCGCCGTCGACAACTGCCCTGCGACTGCGAGGCCGCTGCCGCACAGACGTCAATGCCCGAATGGCCAAATGTCTCGCGGTCTCGCCAAGTCACCGCCGGACCCCCTCGCTTGCAGAAGTTGTCTATCACTGTCAGCCACCTGTTTCATTTCACCTACAGTACTGTAATAGATTGTGTGTGGTTTGGGATCACATCAGACTCGCTCGAGATCACCCACGTGACGTCGGATGGAGAACGGGTGGTCAGGATCTCGATCGATAGCTTATCCGGCACTCAACTCAACCTCCAGAAACACGCCATAACCACCGACCGGTTAAGCAGTGCACACGAGTCTGAAGCCACAAATGGAAGAGAGAGAACAGGGTTGGTCTGGCCATGGCGTCCCTTTTTATCCTGCGACTGCGATGATATCAGACGAAGCGAAGCGAAACGAAACCCTGCCAGGAGCTCTCGGCATCAGCTGCACTGCTCACGCACAAGCTGCTGGGTCGCTTGGTATAATAGTGGCGGCCGCCATCCGTTGGTTAGTTTGGTTGCCACTGCTCCGTCGCCGCGCTCGACGTCTCTCTCACGAGCTTTGCTTTGCTTTCTCTGCCCCGTACGCTTCTCTGCCCTCAACTGTTCCGGGGCTAGTAGCCTTGATATCTTGGCCGGGCCCGGGACCGGGAGGGGGGCGCCAGCTAGAAATGGATCCTCCGCCACCACTACCGTTCGCCTCCAGCAGCTCGTCGCCGCCGTCGTCGTCTTCGCCCGGCGCGAGCATCACCATGGTGATCATCACCGTCGTGGGCATCCTCGCGGCGTTCGCGCTCCTCGCCAGCTACTACGCGTTCGTGACCAAGTGCCAGCTGCTGCGCGCGGTGTGGTCGCGCCACCCGCCGTGGCACCGGCGCGCGCGGGGGCCCGGCGGCGGCCGGGACGAGGCGTCGTCCGTCGCAGGCGGCGCCGCGGCGACCGAGGACGGCCGGCGGGGCCTGGGCCTGCCGCTCATCCGCATGCTCCCCGTCGTCAAGTTCACGGCCGCGGCCTGCGACGCCGGCGCCGGCGGCGCAGGCGTGGCGCCGAGGATATCCGTGTCGGAGTGCGCCGTGTGCCTGAGCGAGTTCGTGGAGCGGGAGCGCGTCCGCCTGCTGCCCAACTGCTCCCACGCCTTCCACATCGACTGCATCGACACGTGGCTGCAGGGCAGCGCGCGATGCCCCTTCTGCCGGAGCGACGTCACGCTGCCGGCGCAGCTCCCGTCGGCGCGCCGCGCCCCCATGGCTTCGGCGGCTGCGGCCCTCCTCCCCCGGCGCCGGGACGACGCGCTCGCCAGCGACAGCATTGTGATCGAGGTGCGAAGGGAGCACGAGAGGTGGTTCAGCAGCCACGGGACGACGACGGGCGCTCGTCCGGCCGCCGCCGCCCGGCACCCGCCGCCGAAGCAGCGCAGCAAGGCGGAGAGCGTCGGCGACGAGGCCATCGACACGAGGAAGACGACGGACGCCGAGTTCGCGGTGGTGCAGCCCTTGCGGCGGTCCCTGTCCCTGGACTCCTCCTGCGGCAAGCACCTCTACGTGTCCATCCAGGAGCTCCTCGCCACGCAAAGGCAAGTGCGCGATCCGTCCGTGCATCCATGATCCGCGGATGCGGATGCCATGGCCGTGCAGGCGCAGTCAGAATGCCTCTGCTGGCTGCTAGCCTGTGCTACCTGCTAGCACTGTAGATGGTTGTGGTCAATTCTTTTTTATTATTATTCTTTTTTCACTACTAGTAGTACTAGGCGTCACGTACTGTACTGTACGTAGGAGTAGCTGTGACTGCAAAAAAAAATATTTTACGACGCGCGCGTGGCTTTTTGTGCCCGGTGGTTACGAGTAACGTAACGACATGCTGCTCTGCTGCGCTGTGCGTCCCATGATGGTTGCGAATTGCGATCGCGGCGGGTCTCTTTCTTGCTTGCTACTAGTAGTAGTTTTCTGGTTCCCGGGGACAGGTTTGCAGGTGTCTTTCTGACGGATCGTGCTCGCGGTCTTGGTTGGCTGGCCTGGCTGAATGAAGGGCGTTTCAGCATTCTCAAGATTTACCCCTCCGTGGGAATCCGGTTGTTAACCGTCGCCTTCATGATGGCATTGTTGGGCGGGCGTCCAGGGCGGACGACGGCGACGTCGGTGGACCGTGAGCCCGGCCGGCCGGCCGCCGGCCGGCTCTCCGCATCATTCCGGGACGGACGACGCCCACGCCCGGACGTACTAGACGAAGCAGCGATTTGTTTTTCTCACCAGATCAGCCAGCCATCAACAGCACTGGCGTTCGGTGACCCCCAACCCCAATGCAATGCACGGACAGGAAGCAGCTAGCCCGCGGATTGGACATTTCCGGGGCGAAAAGGTCGCTCTCGCTGCGTGCCGAGAGCTTGCGACGCGGTGGGGCCTGGCCGCCTGGCCTAGATCAGGGGCTCGTAGCCCGTAGGCCAGCGCGGCGAGCATGCGGGTGTCGCGCGCCCGGGCAGCCAGCCCCTGGGCTCGTGTGCCGTGTGCGCGCGCGCGAGTGGCCACGCACGCACGGCCGGCCGACTGCTGGTGGGCGGGGGCCGGCGCGCGCGCCACACCGGGCACCGGCCATGTGCGCGCTTCGCTTTAATTTGCGGGTACGTACGCCGAAATGGACGTGTCTTGAAGCGAAACCAGCTCGATCCATCCATCCATCGATCGGGCGCCGCCGACCCCCCCGGTGCCTCTTCCTTGTTTTTGCGACGCTTTCGCGTCCGCGTGCGCCAAGGCATGGGGGGGGGGGGGGGGGGGGGGGGTTTGGCAGCTCGGCCGCCGGGACCGTACCGGAACCGGCCGGCCTCTCCATGGTCCCTGCCTTGCGCGCGGTGTGGGGGACGTGCCGAGAACTCGTCTCATGCATGTGACGCGTACGTACTACCTCTGCTATGTCTGTCTACATGCCGGATTTCATCTTCCTTTTTTTTTTTCTCACGTGACGCCTACTTTGCGGACGGCACGTTTGAAATGCTGTCTGATTTTTTTTTCCCTGATTTTGCAGCGCGGATGCTTGGTCAGTAGCCGCGCCGGGCCGCACATGTCAGTGTCAGCTCTCCTCCCCTTGTGCGATGGAGCCGTTTCCTTTCCTTGCCGACGGTAAATTTTGCGATGCTCCGTCCCAAAAGTGTCTCATGCTGCTTGGATGCGGTGATTGGCCGTGTAGCATTCATTCTCTAGAACAAGAAAAAGGACTCATGTTGCTTGGAATTCGATGGCGACCACTGTACTAGGGTCAAAACTGAATTGAAGTAGTGATGTCTATACTGTGCAAAATGATACTGTATTTCAAACCTCGTCTCTGCAGGTGCTCTCAGGAAGGAATGGCCAACATTACTGCACGTCTGCACCACAGTCTCTCTGACTAGTCAGTCCGCCACCGAGATGTCCCACATGTCAGCTACTAATGCGTACGGATAGTAAGTCAACGATAAGAGCAACTCCAAGAGACTTTGTATATTCTTTCTAAATGCTAGGAATAGAGATTTTGACGAAAAATTACACTCCAACAGCTTATCTAAATGGTTGTCCAAATATAGTCATCTTCTATTCCGGATGTTTCGCTAGCCAAAAATAGAAGACGAGAATGACTCTCTAGACTCCATGCGAGATATAGAAAAGCTGTTGGAGATTGCAAAGATATAGAAAACGATTTTTATGGAAATAACTCTTTAAATGATGATTTAGACAGTGAGGTTTAGAAAGACTCTCGGAGTTGGAGATGCTCTAACGTGGCAGAGCCTTCTTTTTATATGTACCACGCCCGCCCTGCCTGCACGCGACGTGCGTACGTTGAATTGTTTTTTTTTTAACAACATGCGTACGTTGAATTGTTGAAATCGCTACGACGTTCATCACTTTCCTTGAGCTGGCGAGCGAGTCGAGCAGAAAGTTTTATTTTTTACACACAACACAAGCGACGACGATACGAGACAGGCAGGCAGGAACGTCCTTTCGCTTCGTGGGTAGATTTGGTTAGCTGGTCCAATCATTATTAGGCGAGGGTGGGGTGTCAACGTTGGTGCGTGCTTTCGGGTGCGGCGGCAGCGCGGCATCGATGGGTCACCGGCGATGTCCCGAGGGGACCAGCAGCCGTCCTCCGTCCAGGGGGAGGGGAGGGGAGGGGAGGGGAGGGGGAACTAGCACTAGCGAAGCAGCCCCAGCCGGAATAATTGCGCGAATCGGCATCGGCGGCAGCGCTTCGGGGCTTCGCGCGACGCTGCGCGGCAAAAGTCTGCGGGGGCGCTCTGCACGTCTGCTGGGTGCTTCCAATCCGCATCTTCGCCCGTCGCGTCGGGACCCCTACCTAATCCGCCGAGCACTGCGTCGCATCGAGCATGGCTGGTGACGAGCTTGCAGCTGCATACGTATGCTGCTACACGCCTAGCCGCATAGGCCAATAGGCCATAGTCGTGCGTTCTAGCTCATCTTACTAGTTACTGCTGCTCTGGTGGAACGACGGCTCTGGAGCATGGATTTCCTTGGTTTGGGAACACTGCACTTTTGGAGTAACAACCGGACAGCACCTCTTTTGTGAAGAAACCCGTGTGGGTGGTGGGGGCCGGGTGGGGGGTGAAGAAACCTATCGAAATGGCTTTGTTTGTTTGGATATACAAAAAGAACATTTGTGTCCAAAAATCATCATTGTGATTCTACTCTGTATAATATTTCTACAACAAGCTCTGATTTTGGATTCAAAATTTCACGGCCCATTTATCCAAATATGACCAGGTTTTTTGTAAAATCAGTAACACGTACACTCGAAAGAAGCCGCATGCACTCCCAGATGCACCAAATACGCCAAGCATGACATGGCGACACCGTCACATGCAGAACAATGCCATTCGGATATACAACTTTTGTCCACGACCACGACGCCCCCTCACAAGTCACAAGGCCACTAGATTTCCTGACCAGTTGGGCAGCGACGGCAGGATCTTGGAGGTTGCCACTGGGGACATGCATGTTCATAGCTGTCCTTCCTGTAGCTTATGCATGAGCTTACCAGAGCCTCTCTCAGCAACAGATTGTCGTTTGCTATCATGAAAAACCTTGCAGGTACACACCTCATGAAAGAGAGTAAGCCAATGGATGTGGTCTTCGACTGTAGAATCTGCCTGCAAGGAAACAATATTGACCACTAGCGTCTAGCGACGATTGCGGATTCAGCGTTGGCCGCTGCTGATACCCGCATGAGCAAGGACAGCTACACTACACTGCTGGTACTAATTGGATGCAGCTACAGTTTCACCAGTGACAATTTACTAGCAGACAAGCATCTGGATTGTGGATTGTACTCGACTCCGCTTGCTGTTTACAGTGACATGGTAAGTGCAGGTGTTCACTAATCACTAGTAGGTATCTGAAGGTTGCCACGAGATATTGTCGCCACAGTTCTGAGATCTTGTAATAGACTTGGAATGTTCTACCCTGTAGAAATGAACATTGAACCTTTTTCACTGAATATCAAGTAGAGTAACGCTATTGCTGTAGCCCTTTATCCGTACACAGCTTTCAGTTCCATAATAATAATTGCCAAATTAACAAGCCAAGGCCAGAAAATGGAGCTACGAACAGCACTGAAAGATTACGGACTGTACTGACAAGCGACGCAAAAGGGGACCAGATGGAGAGGGCTGCTTGATTTCCATACACCAGCATGTAAGGATGAAAACGGAACGAAAATATCCCGAATCCGATCGAATTCGTATTTAATTATCCGATTTTACCGTTTTCGTTTCCATTTTCGTATTTAAATGTAGAAGTAGAAAACGGTTGAGGAGTTTTTCGACCGAGTTCGACCGTTTTCTACTTTTAATCCGAAATATCCTTAATTCAAAATTCATTTTAAACCGAATTTGGTTGTTGGTCATTACTGTCCAGGCAAATAGACAAAGGTAAGTGTAGAGTACTGATGTCCATGGACCGTATTATATAGGTAGTTCACCACATCACGCCTCCCTGAGTCGCTGAGGCGGGACTAATCACTCGTACGGTGCTGCACGGCTGTTGCTATCCTTTCTAGTCTAGTTATGATGGCATCTCAAATTTTTCTCTTGTTTTTTTTCTTTTTTTCCTATTTTGAAAGAAAATTAAATTGATAAGTGTTCTTTCTTGCGATCGAAATTTGCCACAATGGCACTTGTTAATTGTTATGCATTGTGTGTCGGTATTCCGTATAGTTTTTTCGTATACCATCCGTGTTCGATATAATTCCTCTCGAATTGGTTCGTTTTCGAAATTCTGGGTATTCCGCAAGTTCGTGTTCGTTTTCGTGTCCGGTATTACCGCTTTCGTTTTCGATTTCGTATTCAAATGTAAAAGTAGAAAACGGTTGAGAAGTTTTCCGACCGTTTTCATCCCTACCAGCATGTATATGTAGACGACCAGACAGATACATAACGACCTCGCGCTCCACTTAAGGGCCTGGGCCTGACAACGGCTGAACGGCAACTGTGTGTGACCATGGAAAGAGAACAACCATCAATCAGTTGGGACCTCGGGAGCGTCAGAAACAATCAAACAAATCTCTTACCCCAAGGAAGCAACAGTAGTATACTTGGCAAACCTGTACAAGGTAGCAGAAATAGGGTGGAGTGGTGGAGACATCCCTCTAGCAATGAGATAGCCAAGCCCATGCGTTAGTAGTAGCACAGCTGAGGAATCAAGTTCGCAGCCAGTGAACCTGCACAAAAACAGGCAGGGTTCCCTAGTGCGTACCAAATTTTCTCTACTGGGGTGATGATCTCCAATGGACACGTTAAGGAGGACAAGTGGGGCAGCCATGTTAAGGAGGAATCACATCACATCCAATCCTCACTATATATCACCAAATGCAAACCGGCAATCATCAATGACAACTGGAAGACAGATGACAAAAATGTGTAGTTCTGCGTTCTGTCGGTCTCTGAGGCCATCCAACTGTTGAGGCAACAAAATGATGGATGCAGTGAAAGAGCTGAGCAACTTGCACCATTGCAAGGGTACTGGAAGTTAGAGAACATGACTGATGCAGTGATCTCTGGGGATGTCTGATGTTACTGAACGGTCAACCAGCGCTGCCGCAGCAGGCGCCATTAACTATCAGCGCAGCCATCTCTGATGCATATGGAGGAGCTCAGGACACACATCACCCATGCATGACCACAGCCTGCAGACTGATGAGCTCATGAACAGAAACGTACCATTGGGATTCCAGCCAGTAACACACTCTTCTGAATGCCTTTCGTCTGCCAGCCTCCATCACCCTCCTGAGTCCTGCCTGCCAACATGTGTGCCCATCAACCAATGCTAACATTAAACTTGCAACTAGCAAACCACAATATGATTAACTGAGTTCTAGGAAATGTAGCAGTCAGTATTTTGGCTAGTGCCTTCAGAGTAAGATTTATGAGCTCTTTTTTCAATGTGATGCAGCACATCAGAGTGTTGCTGCCAAGATAACTGAATTGATGACAAACATATACAGAATGCATTAGCAACTGTCCACTGTCCCACTTCAGTGAAGTTACTGAATTGATGTTTCTCATGCTTCCAACCTGCCAAACACAGACATCCAGTTGCCATCAAACCAATAAACTGAAGTTAGCATGATTGCATGACTAAACAACACTGCAGAGTGACTTCCAGTCTTTATTCAAATTATGTACCTACCTGACAAAAATATCGACACATTCCAAAATAGCTAAAGATTGGATTTATTGTATTTAATGTCAGTGCAGGATATTCTCAGAAATGAGCACATTTGCTGTTTTGGTTACAATCCTGTTTTTATTTATATATATATATATATATACACACACACACACACACACTAGCAAATATGCTCGCGAGTTGCAACAGAAGAAAAATAATCAAATTTTCGTAAAACATCTGATTTTCAGCGCCGTCAACAGCCAAGTTCCGGAAGCAGGACTTTCACTTCCCCCTACCTGTTTATATATATATACTAGCAAATATGCCCGCGACTTGCGACAGAAGAAAAAAAAAATCAACTTTTCATAATAAATATCTGATTTTCAGCGTCATCAACAGTCAAGTTCCAAACGTTTCGAAGCAGGACTTTAATAAAAACATCTGATTTTCAGCACCATCAACAGCAAGTTCCAAACGTTTCGCCCAGGATTAGGAAATAGACACAAACACATTTACCGAGTTAATTAAAGAAGGCCGGACCAAAACAAATGGGAAGAAATTTTCTCTCTTTATTATTATATAAAAAAAATAAAAATATTATTATTATTATTATTATTATTATATATAATATATAGGTAGTTAATTCGGTAGGTATAGATATATAACAAAAAAAAATATGTACATTTTACATGGCTTGAAAAGCCCAAAGATAAAAAGGAGCAAAGATTAAGAGATACTCCCTCGCCACAAAGAGAGAGGGGTTGCTATGCTTTGCTTGGCTTTGATACACACCAAACCAAGCTCCTCCTAGGCTAATTTCCAAGAAGCTAAAGTGCCTGCCCTATTGTCAAAAATGGCCCCATTCCTAGCATTCCATATGTTAAAGGCTGTGATGAAGATCTCTCTGAAGATGTGACTGCCAAAAACTGTTCTTGCTTGGATGATCATGTCCAAAGGTTGAAGATTCAAGTTCCAGTGAATGGAAAGGATGTTCCAGCAGCCAATACTGAAAGGGCACTAAAAAAACAGACGAAAACTGGTTTCTTCAGAACCGATACTGGTCAATATCATAACGGAAGAAATACAAAAATGTTGTTTGCATGTTACTCGAAAGTGAAAATAGTCTAACTGTCCGCGTGAAAATATCGTCACCAAGCTGTCACTAGAACTGCATCTCTTCTAAAATAAAAGCAGTGGCATGCTTAGTAATCGAGGGACCATCAGCTACTGGAATAGGATGGATTCATGAACTTCCTGAATCAGTTCAATTGGAATGCTAAAACTTCAGGTCATACTTTCAGTTTGCAGTCGAGTATGTAATAATGTCCTCTTGTAGATACGCAGAAATGCAAGCACAGGCAAACAATCTCTGAATGCCACACAAAGAGAATATTGAAATCAAAATTAAAGTAAGGACAAAGATAAGCATGCATTTACTGACCAAACTATTTGGCTATACAAACAGGGTCAGAAACTCAGAATACTAAGCGTGGAACCTTTTAGGACAATGGTTAGTCATTTAACCTCTGTAGAATTAATCTCAAAAGAATGAGAAATCCTGGCTGAAGAGCAGTTGCCCACATAATCTGGAACTCAGAAAACCAAAATGTAATTTTCCAAATGCCTAAAATATAGGTTCTGTAGATGTATTTAGGGCACATTTGGAATGCACGAAATTCACAGAAATCAGTTCAATTTCAGATAAAAACACAGAAACAGGTATCCCACGCCACGAACAGGGCCTGAATTCTTCAGAAGGGTTGTCATCCTTGTGTATGTACTATTGTCCCCATTTTCTCAGCATGATTGGAAGGGAATTTTGAGGTCTAAAACTATCAAACATGTTATGTGATAGGCTGCGGACCTGGTTACCAAGCTGGGGAACCTAGCATCTAAGAGGCTACGTGGTTCCCAGCGAGGTCTTGCCTTGCCGAGCTTGCTGTGCTCGCATGGTCGACGAGGTGCTTGCCCAGACGAGCGAGCCGATTTCGCTCTCCCTTGCCAACAAGGGAAATCTCACGCACACAAGCTAAAGCACTCAGCTGGGAGAACCAAACACAGCTGCTAATGCTGATAATTCGCTATCCTCGCTCGACGAGGCATCACAGTGCTGAGCGATGGAACAAAACAGCTCCAAAACATTTTTTTAATAATGAGAAACCCAAATTTCATTACCATTCAGCAACAAAATTACAGACATTTTAACACGTTGATTCTGACCATGCAGATGACACTACCACATCTAAGCACCCAGTGCTTCGCTTGTGCACAAAGCAGAACTCGAAATGACTATACTTAACAAAGCTTACAAGGAGCTAGCCACAACACAGCCAGCAGCTTAACTAGCATCTAAACATCTGGCCAAAACATTTAGTGCCACTGGCCAGATGCCCGTGGTCAAAGCCACACAAATTCCATATCATAAAGCAAACAAATATGTAAAGGATAGCATTTAGTTCTACTGGTCAAGTGCCCGTGGTCAAAGCCGCAAATTCCATATCATAAAACATAGTTGCATACAGATATCAGTCCTAAAAAAACCTCTAAGTGAAATGGCAAAGATAGCAGAAGCCTAGCACCAATCACCACCACCACCAAATGAATGCAACATTTGTAAAGTACAAACAGCATACACATAGACTATTTGTTTCTCAAATAGGATTTCTGGCATGGTCAACTCACCATTTCCATTGTAGAGTAAAGAAATATATAAGAATGAAAAGGCACTAAATAAAAAACTTGAGGGAGGGCACTAAACAAAAAACTTGAGAGATCACTTGTAAAATAACAGTTTACCGTTAACTCATCTAAATTGGCACTGATGGAGAACGACTAGTCATTATGTTCGGGTAGAACCGGCAATGAATATGCAGGAAATACTGCATTCGGCAATCCTTGCTCCTTCTTCTTGATCTGCCTTAAAAGCCTCTGAGCTTCCCTGAGGTCCTCAAAGGCACCACATCTATTGTAGGCATCTATGACTTGTTCTTGAAAGTCCATAGCAAGTTTGTAGCTGCAACCAAAGTAGCATTATTAAATGTCAAAATGGCCAAAAGAGTATCTGTGGTGTAAAAACAGTTACTGTACAAGGCACCATGCTACACATTCCCACAAAACAAATGTTGCATTCACTTGTATATATTGACATTATCAAGCATAAAGTCACTGAGAGTCACAATGCTAAAATGTGTTTACAGCAAAGAAATGTGATTATAACTACAAAATATAGGCAAAGAAGTTAGGATCACAGGTGCACCATCCAGGCTCCATCATATTCATGTGCTAAAACAGGGGAATTCATTGCCACAAAACACCGCTAGTATCGGAACAACGTCGATGAAGGCTTGTAGATGCCCTATTACGTGGTAAGGATTGCATTTTTTTTCTTGCAATAAAAACAACAGGTATTATTTACAGCATCGCATTTCTGGGTCAATGGGTCATTTCTTAGAACATTAGAGTTTTCATTGGGTTAAAATCCATCCTCACATGTACATAAATAGAATTGGATTGTATCTAATCAGTTAATCAACATCCTATTACAGTATACCTATACCAATTTTAAACTATATTCAATCATTCTATTCTAACAGATAAGCAGGCAAGCCAGCAAACTATTCACTGCTAGTCGATCAAAATATGGCCTTACTTACAGGCAATAGTTGAGCATGTCTACATTATTACAGAAAGGTACATTAACAATGCAATCATCAAAACATAAGCATGCAGAATGAATTACCTTCCCATCAGTCCGTATGCATTTGCAAGGGACTGTTTCATGTCAATGGAATCGTCATGTAATGATCCAAATGTAGCTTCAATAATATCATCTGCAAGTCTGTAGAACTTCACAGCTGACTGATGTTGGTCCATTTCAAGATAGGCTTGCCCCAGATGCTTATAAGCAAAACCTAACCCAAAGTGCCGTGGTCCAAAGCAATTCTTCAACTTATCAACCGCTCTCTCCAGATAAGGGACAGACTCATCAACTTTTTGAGTATGCAGGAGGAGCCACCCCATCCTTGCTGAGATGCTGCCTTCAATGTGATGCATCTCCTTGGCACTCTCAAGAATTGCAAGTGTTTTCTTCATCAAGCTCAAAGCCATTTCAAGCGAGCTGAAAGGCGTTTCAAACTGTGACAATGACTCATACAGCATCGATATCTCAGCATATGCCTCAGCAAACCGGCCAGGGTCCATGGAATCCTTTGCGTCGATGATCCCCCGGGCAATCTCCAAGCACCGCTTCGAGTCCGAAACCCTCTCCTCGGAGATCAATACCTTTGCCATTGTGACATATGCCAATGCACGCTCCTCGCTCTCCTTATCTGCCCGCTGCATCACCCTCTTAATGTCACTCATAGCCTCCTCTGATCTCCCCAACAAGATACGGATATTAGCACAATCAATTTCAGCCTGGGAAAGCTCGGCATTTAATCCCAATCGCTCATATACCATCCTTGTAAGCTCAATTTGCTCCAGAGCCTCCGCATGGTGACCCAACCCAGTATAGACAACCATGAGAAGCCGTCGGACCTTGGCCACTTCTGCCGAATCCTTACCGAACCGGCCCTCTGCTATCCCAAACGCCTTGGTACACAGTGGCAGCGCCTTGTCAAAGTCCAGCACACCCGCATAGGCCTCGGCGACGTCCCTGTAGGCGTCCCCGAGCTCCGTACTCCCTCCCTCCAGGCACCGGAGCTTCAGGTCCAGCGCGCGCTGGAGATCCCTCACCGCGTGCCATCGGCGCCCCATGGCCGTCTTGGCGCGCGCCAGCTGCTCGTAAACGGCGGCGCCGACTGCCGCCACCTCCTTAGGCACCCCCTCGCGCCGCGCGGGGGCCAGGTAGTCGACGATCTCCGCGGCGGCGCTGAGGGACTCGAGCCCGTCGCTGAAGCTGCCGGCGCGGGCCGCTGCGGCGCCGACGAGGCGGAGCGCGCGCGCGACGGGAAGCGACCACCCGCCGTGGGACGCCTGCAGCGGCGCGAGCGCCTTGAGGGCGAGGCCGAGGGCCTCCTGGTGGTCTCCCTCGGCCTCGTGCAGCTCCGCGGCCTCCAGAAGCGCGAGGCCCGCGGGCTCGGCCGTCGACGCCGCATCCGGCGCAGGGGGAGGAGGAGGGCCCGGGGCTAGGGTTTGAGTGGAGAAGAGGAGGCGGCGGAGCCCCGGGCGCGGAGGCTGTGGAGGCGAAGGGTGGAGCAGCGGGAGCGGGGGCCGGTGGCGGAGGGGCCTGGAGAGGCAGGCGAGGAGGAGGGTTTTCGGCAGCCGCCGCATCGCTCGCCGAGGGTTTACAAGTTGGGGCCGCGGTGGCAGGAGGAGCGGATGTTCACTGTTCGCGAATCACGAAACGCAGACAGAAAGGGGCCTATTCATCTTCACTCGGACGCAGAAAAACGGAGCTTCTCCCTTCCAGGAGAACAGGGGCATCGAAAGTTCGAAACAAAGTACTCCCTCCGTATATATAAAAAAACTTATGTTTAGGATATGATTGTGGTAACCAAAGAGTGATCAATTAGACGTATTCTTTCAGTTTTGTCCTTATTAAATAGGACTGCGGGTGTCTACTTTACAACAAAATCTTCCAGCTTAGTTAGTCAGGCTAGCGGGGTCTCGAGGCCTCCGACGTACGCGAGCATGGTTCAATTCCTTAGGCTGACAAAAAAAAAAATCGTCGGCCATGCAAATAACAGGGTACTCCCATCCACGCGAGCTAGGACGTCTAGTTTTGTAAAAATAATCAGACTCTAGGATGTCTACTTTTTTATATATGAAGGGAGTACCAGTGGACTTTCTCTCCCACATGAAAATAGTTTTTGTACAAAGCACTAGTGTGCCCTAGCTATTCTTCTCCATGCATCACTCCTACGTATACTTGGCCATGAGGCACGAGGCCCGCCAGCCCGGCCCACGGCCCGCCCTTTTGGCCCGGCCCACGCCCGGCCCGGTACGGCGGCTGGCGGGCTCGGGCCGGCCCGACCCGACCCTAGGGCCGTGCCTGGGCCTTGCCCTGGGCACGGCGGGCCGGCCCGGCCCGGCCCGATATATACAAAAAAAATATTACATAGAAATATATATACATCTATAAAAATAAATATACATATAAATATACATAAATACATATAAATATATATAAATATACATATATTTATATATAAATACATAAATAAATATAAAAAAATAAATTTAAAGGCTAAATCTTACTGTGGGCCTCACGGGCCCGGTGGGCCCGACGGGCCTTCGGGCCGGCCCGAGGCCTGCCTGGGCTGATGCAGAGGCACGAGGCCCGACCTCGGCCCGGCCCGTCGACCCGCCGTGCCTCAGTCGGCCCGGCCCGGTCGGGTCGTGCCTTGGTCGGGCCCGGGCCGGGGCGGGCTGGGCTGGCCCGTTGGCCATGTATACTCCTACGCAAAAAAAGGGCCCTGATCGGATGTTTGTTTTTCTATGTTTTTATCCAATATTTTCCTTGTGAAATTATTTTGATCCAAAGGAGTCCTAAAAGTTTTCATGGGATGAAATGAGATTCACAGCATCTACACCCTTTTTAACTCATAGAGTTTTGTGAATTGAAACATGAAACTCTCGGTTAATGCTAGTCCACGACCTACCACAATTTGGAAGTGAAACCTAAAGAGAATAGACTATACCATACATACAAAACATTCTACAAATCCTACAAGGTGTGTGCGTTTTGGTGAGGCTACGTATAGGCCATAGTAGGTGATGGCTCCCTTGACAATTGAAAATTCTTATTAAGGATGACAAATGACGATGCTTAGTCAGTAATAGATATTTGCACACTAGACAAAACTTCAACACTACCGTCCCCCTCTTCAATTCTATTCAAATTCCGCACTCCAAGATTCGTGCAAGCACCACTAGAAGTACAACAGACCATGTGCTGCAGTCAAATCAACAAACATTGAGCTCATCCTACATGTTGCCATAGTGTTGAGATGGATAGTATAAGAATATTTCTTTAAGAGACAACACCGATCTACTTGCGTTGCTCCTAATTTTTGCTAGTGTTGATATCGTTGGTTGTAGAGATATGTGTTTATATATATATATATATATATATATATATATATATATATATTATACATACATAGAACTACTATTTAGGATATAACACTCTAAATAACATTTAGAGCGCCGCTGGAGCAGCCCAAATCCCACAACCGTAAATGTTGTTACCAACAACCATCTTTCTGTATGCACTAGTAAAGCGATCCCGCAACCGTAAATATTTCAGCCCGTAACCGTAAATGACGTAGAAGGAAGAGAATGATCTGGATAACATTTACGGTTGTGAGATGAGAATTAGCAGTAACTTTTACGGTTGCGGATGGAAGAGAGAATGGTGTGGCTGCCATTTACGATTGCGGGATGAGAATTAGTAGTAACTTTTATGGTTGCGGGAATTGATGGCCAGTGACGCTCTAAATAATATTTAGAGCGCCGCGCTCCAAATAGCAGGGTCCTATATATATATATATATATATATATTTCATCTAAATGCATAATAAAAGCATTCTATATAGAAAAGTCAGAAAACTCCATAAGCCTATTCAAGCCAATAACACACGGTATTTGGACCAGCATTATTCTCTGCGACTCCACAAAGTCATCATAGCGCCGCTTGTTTCTATTCTTTGCGTCCCTAAGAGTATCTCCACCAGATATTTTATCTGTTTTAATACTCAAAAGGCATCATTTTAGAAGATAGAGGTCCTATCACATCATCTATACATTTTTTTAAAAAAAAACTTATAAAAGAAGCATCATTTCTCCTAAATAAATATAGGAGACAAGTTAGATAATATGCTACTACAATAGTGGTGTTCTATATGCTAAATTGATTTCAAGGCACTCTTCCAAAATAACTTAGAAGATGCATTATAAGGGATCTCATGAAAATGCTCTAAGATGCTAACTAGTCCCACGCGCGCGCACTACGGGAAAATCAATCTTTGTCGAGCGCCTGTGGCTTTGCCGAGTGCCAAATTTCGGGCACTAGGCAAAGAGCCTCTTTGCCGAGTGCCGGCCACGTGGCACTCGGCAAAGCGCAAACACAAGGCAAAGCATGCTTTGCCGAGTGCCACGTGGCCGGCACTCGGCAAAGGGCCCCTCTTTACCGAGTGCCAGCCACGTGGCACTCGACAAAGCATGTGGCCCCGAATTGTGCCACGTGGGCGGTTCTTTGCCGAGTGCCACGTGGCTGGCACTCGGCAAAGAGGTGCCTTTGCCGAGTGCCGGCCACGTGGCACTCGGCAAAGAATGTGGCCCCGAACTATGCCACGTGGGCGGTTCTTTGCCGAGTGCCACGTGGCTGGCACTCGGCAAAGAGGTGCCTTTGCCGAGTGCCAGCCACGTGACACTCGGCAAAGCCAGTTTTTAAATTACATTTTGAAGCAGTAAATTAATCTAAATGAAAAAGTTTTTAACTACAAAGTTGGTTAACTTATCAAGATGAACAATTTTTGTTTTGGTAATTTTTTCATTTGACAAACTTAAAATAAATTCGTTCACAAATCTAAAACTACTAGAGAGATATATAATGTTTATGAATAATATTAGAACCACAATCTCGGATGCACAAATAGTCAAACAACCAAAATAAACTTTGTAGATCTTGATAAGTTATGAAAGTTTGTAGTTGATAACTTTTTAATTTGAAGTCATCTAGTTATGCAAAACTGCGTCGAATTTGAAAATTTTAAAATTCAAATTTTTCAAAATACCTCAGATGGAGAAATGACCAAAATGAAAGTTGTAGATCTCGAAAAGTTATGAAACTTTGGTGTTGACAACTTTTGGATTTGAAATCATCTTGTCCACGAAAACTACGTTTCAAATTGTAAAATTTAAAATTCAAATTTTTATAAACGATCTCGGATGGAAAAACTACCAAAATAAAAGTTGTAGATCTTGAAAAGTTAGAAAACTTTGTAGTTTACAATTTTTTGATTTGAATTTGTTTAGGGCCTCAAATAAGCAAGTTACACATGGTTTAGTATAATATATGGGTAATCGAAACGGAAACGGAACGTATATGAGTGTGTAGTGCAGTGGTAGAGGAGGCTCCGCGCGAACGAGAGGTCGTGAGTTCGAATCCTGCTGACTGTGTGAGAGAAAATTGCGTGAAAAATAGTAGAACTTGCGATTTCGAGGGCGACAAGTGGGCGCTGCCCAGTGGGCCCCTCCTCCAATTAAATAAAAAAATTTCCCTATTTTTTCGGGGTTTTTTTATTTTTTTCTTTGCCGAGTGCCAAATATGTCAGCACTCGGCGAAGCCTTCGCCGAGTGCCCGATATTTGGCACTCGGCAAAGAACCCTTTGCCGTGAAATTCTTCGCCGAGTGCGGCACTCGGCGAAGCCTTCGCCGAGTGCAAAAGGCTCTTTGCCGAGTGCTGCCAGCACTCGGCAAAGAGCGATTCTGCTGTAGTGGCGAGTGCGAAGAAAAGTGGGGAGACCGGAGACCGGTGTCCACACTCGGTATGTACACCACGCCTCATGTGCTCCTGTTGCTCCTACGTCTTTGTTGTATCATCTACTACTGCGTCGTCTACCTCCCCGAAAAAATAGTTGTGGGTTGATAGTTAAGGTGCATTTGGGAGCGCTTCGCGGAGCTGATTCTCAGGAAGAATCTCTCTAGCTGTCAAACGCATTTTTGAGCGAGAAGTGGTTTTTTGCTGATTTTGTGAAGTAATTATCTAAAATAAACTAAGAGGCCGAGAGCTAAAAAAAAGAGTAGTTTCTCCTGATTCTGTGAAGTGATTGTCCAATCTGGTTTTAAGAGATTATGCTAAAGAATCAAAGAGAACAAATCACTTTAGGAATTCACAGCTGACATTTCTTTGGGAGTCGAGAAGGGGGAGACGACGATGAATGCAACTTTGATGGGATGTCCATGTCAATGATCTATCGACGATGTGTCAATACTATGTGGACTTGATCAAAGAGGGTTGGAGGGGGAGCGTAATCAGCATACCTTGGGATTGGGTAGAAACACATCATTTTTTGCTTGAGTTGTTAGGTTCTCTAGCAAACCTCGGTGTTTGTCCACCTAAATAGATGTAAAATCTATGAGTAAAAAAATTAGATAGGTAGAAGGATTCGAAATAAGAGTTTTTTTTAATTTATTTGTTCTTTTATAATGAAGATATAAAGGTACGTCCACACTTCAGATGAATAATAACTAACCAGATGTATTAGATGTAAAAATCTAAGGCGAAACACACGGAGAAGGATATGTGGTAGGAGATATTTTAAAATTTATTTAATCTTTTATAGTATAGATAGATAGATAAATAGGTAGATGGATGACTATAGATTGATAGATATGGCACGTTTGTTTTGGACAAGGCTGCCTAACCTAGCTTGGCTTTTCTTGCGCGAATAACAAGAACTTTGCTAGGCGAAGAAAACCAATTTAGCTCTCTTGCAACAGTAAGGAAAAAAAGCTTGCTAGCATAGGAATCATGGCATTACGTAGAGGAAAAAGTTCACTTTTCTCCCTTAACGTATGTGAAAGTATGTTTTCCTCCCTGAACTCTAAAATCAAATAAAAAATTTATTTTAATTATAAAAAATATTTATCTAAAGCTACAACAAAAAAAAAACTTTATACTAAAACATATCATATTATATATTCACTGTGTACATTTACTCATGTGGAGTCCAATAAAACTAGATTTTCTATTTTTATGATTTTTCAAAGATTCAGCAAAAATAAATAAAAAACAAAACTACTGTTATTATAGCAAAACCATCATCAGTATCGTAAAACCACGGTAAAAAACCGCTTATAACCAGGTCAAGGAGGTAGGTTATATTGCTTTTAAAAATTGAATAAGATGTTCTATCTGGTTTTAGAGTTAATTAGACCTGACCATTTTGAGCCCGGCCCGGGCCCGCCGGGTTTTGACCCGTCCACGAACCTTACTGGACAGGGTCTACGCAGAGATCTTGCTGCCTAAAAAAAATTCTCGGCCCGAATCCGGCCCAAAATACTTATTTTAACTGTTTTACACTATAAATTACGCGGGCGGCCCGAAAAATAGCAGACCCGACTCGTCTAGTGGACAGTAATGGATAAGATTTTTTTCGGCATGACATAATAGACTTTTTTCGGCCAAACCAGGTCAAACCCCCAAAATGCTCCATTCTAGAGTTAATAGAGGAAAATCAGACTTCGCTAAAAGTTAGGAGGCAAAGTGAACTTTTTCCTTACACAAACCCAGACGGTCCATAGCAAGAGAGCAACACATACGGCCGAGCCAACAGGCCCAATTACACGACGCAGGCTAGCCACAGGTCGTGTCAAAAGCAGAAAGGGTGGGGCGCTGTGTTTCAGTGCTGCTAGACACGGTCACGAGATGCGGAGATGGCTAGACATTCTGCTCAAAAAAAAAAAAAATCGAGATGGCTTGAGCGCCAATCCTCGATCGCGTTCTCCGGCGCGGGGGAAGATCAAGGTCCTGCATCATCCATCGCAACTTGCCGCTGCAGAGTATTTTCCGGATTCAGATTCTTGCTGCAAATAGCCCAAGAATCCACCCCGGCCACCGGATCTCTCTCCGGGTGCCCACTGACCAACTGTAGCATGAAGCATCACCGTCATCGCCCGCCACGAGATCAGATGAGATCGTTTTCGCCCTCGCATTATACTATCCCAACTCCAAACAAAGGGCAAACTTGCAGCCGCTATTTGGTTGTGCTTGTGCGAATGTTTCATCTGAACCTGAACCTGGACCCAATAGACACCATCTGATGACTGGCCGGGCACAAACGGGGCGCAAGCGCAACGCAACCAGAATTCTCTCTGCCGGCTGGGAACAGATTCAGTTATTCGCCCGGACGTCGACGGGTTCCATTCATTCTACGCGAGCAGTCGCGGAGATCGGCACTACGCGGGCCGGCGATGATGCAATGCAACCACAGCGGCAGAGCAGCGAGGAGACCACCAGATCAAGACAGTCGGAATTGCCAATTGTTGGATGACACACACGCAGGCAGGACTCCTACCTGGAGGCCACCCACATTTTTCTCAGTCTCCGCCCACCACTAGCTGGAGAGAGAGAGATGTTCGCCACTCACTCATCGTCCCTGACCTGGCTAGCTTTTGCACAAAAGCTAGCTGTGGCTACATCCGGCGTCCGAGCGGGGATTCTTGCTCTTGCAGCGCATAGCTAGTAACGCACGCACCGTTGTATTGCACGAAAGGCAATCCGGCGATCCGGTTTGGTTTGGTGGGATGCGTGCGCACTCATGCATATGCAGACGAAATTAAAACAAGCTTCCATTCCATTCGATCTGCAGCAGAGCGAACAAGTGTGGGGGGTGGGGGTCAGGTCAATCATGTTCTTGCCTTCTTGGCCGCACGCTGAGATTTACCGACCCGCAAGCGCTTACTGACCACAAGTTAATCTGTGGTGGTTTATTGGAAGAGAGAGATAATTAATATAAAAGGCGCCGATTAACTTAAGTGGGTGCTCCATAGAAACCTAGCTAGGCGTTTCAGTTGCAGATTAATAAAATAACACGATCGAAAGGATAGCTAGCATAACGTACGGGGCTCTCATGATCAGGCTTTAAGCAGAATTCAGCAGTCGAGCGGAAAGCATTTGGTTTTGGTCCGCACTAGTGTTTTGGCTTTCCCGTTTTGCTTTCCTTTTAAAAATCCAGGGTCAGCTTTTACAAAAATCATATAAGCACGTAAACACACAGAGGCCCCGCAGGATCCCTGTGTCTGCTTCTTTTCTCAAAAAAAAAAAAAAAAAACTTTTGTACCCACTAGAGCGAATGTGCATATATTTTGTTTTCAACCACTGCCGCTCACGAATATCAGCAGACAGCATGCAGCAGCGTAGTGGAAGTGACAAGAGGAGAGGATCTCCACGTGGACAACACCAGAAAATCACAATCACTCAGGCGATCGCTAGCGTAGCGTCTGATAACAACACAGCAGCTCACGTACGTACAGTACGTTGCAGCAAGCAGGTACTGTATATGTTTAGCTAATATAACTGAAGCACCATCATCTATCTCTTGGCTCTGATGAATCGAGAGCTGGCAACTGGAAACCAGACACGTCATGGCATCATAGCGTAGCCGCGCGCGACAGACTGCACTGTCATCATGTACGTAGCGAAACCGTGTAAAAACGCATAGCTAGCAGAGCACCTCTCTCTATCTGATTTCTTCTGAAGGGGGCCAGGCCACGCACGCACATACTGCATGATATCCGCCGCGTATATATCTTTCCCGCTACAAACACTGGCCCAAATAAACCGAAAGCATCGGCACTGCTGGTAGTGCAAGTCTACCAGGAGCACTGGGATTTCAGCTTTCGCACGGCTCGTCCAAGATCATCTTAATTACGAACACACGCAGACACCATCAGTTTCTTCCATCTCTATCTTTTTTTTTTTTTTTTTTTTTTGACAAGTAACCTCAGCTTTAATCGAAAGCCAACATATAGCGTACGTCGTCTGGGGTGGTACTATTCCGTGATCATATTCTCCTATCCATGCATCCTTCCTTTCTTCCCAGTATTAGCATTTTGCTCGGCACATCCAAGCCGATGCCGATGCCGATGCCGACACCAGCGACAAGCTGCTCCTGCTGCTGCTGCTTCTTCAGGAAGCTGAAAGAGAAGAAGAGGACATTGCGAAATGCCTTCTTGTGGCGCTTCCAGCTTGCCGTTGGCTGCTGTTGCTGCGCGTTCAGGCCGTAGCTAGCTATCACATTCACATATCAGGCTGCTATCGCATCCACGGTGAGTGACAGCACCATGCATCGATCGGTTATTCAGGCAGAGAGGCAGTAGTGGCCTGGGTGGGAGTAGTGGATTTCTCTTCACCAGCCCACGGCACGGCACCACAAGGCAAAAGCTACCTGGTCCTGCCTATATAAAACCAGCCCGCTCCGCTCCTAGCACAACCGATCAACCTTTGCTTGTAGTAACTGTAGTGCTCGAGGCTCGAGCTGAGCTGAGGTGCACTGCTGCTGCTATAGTTGTGCAGGAAGGAAGGGAACTGGAATGGCTCTGCTGCTGGAGGTGGAGGAGGGTGCGGGAGGGCTGTGGCGGCGGTACGCGCCGCACGTGCTGATGGTGCTGGCGCAGCTGTGCTACACGCTCATGTACTTCGTCACCGAGGCCGCCTTCAACCAGGGGCTCAACCCCTACGTCTACGTCACCTACCGCCATCTGCTCGTCGCCGTCCTCATCTGGCCCTTCGCCTACTACCAGGAGAAGTAAGCTGAGCTCTCTTCGGTTGCCAAGGACGACGACTACTACTACTACCACTACCTGTGAAGTTGTGATGAAGAGTGAACGATGTGCTCTGAGTTTCTCTCAACTCTGTTCGACCCATGAGTCATGCATGATCTTGTCTCTTTTAATTCCTTGCAGAGGGTTGAGGCCTAAAATGACGCTCATGTTGTTCATGGAGATATTTGTGCTCTCGCTTCTCGGGTAAGAAGACCATGATCATGATCATTGAGAAAAATTACATAACTGATTCTATCATCACTTCCTTTTTTAATTCTTAAGGAAACGGAAAGAAAGTAACTTGCACGAAAATGAGAGAAACGAAAATTAACACTAAAAGGCATGCCCATGCAGGGTGAGCTTGACTCTGAACATGTACTTCGCGAGCCTGAAGTACACGTCCCCGACGTTCGTCACCTCCGTGGTGAACACCATTGCCTCAATGACGTTCGTCATCGCCATCATCCTCAGGTGACAAATTTAACCATATACAGCTTTATTTTTGGGTTAGTTTCAGTCTATCAGTTAGTTAGTTCTACCCACTACTGACGACGCCCATAATCTTACTTGACTTGAATCAGGATGGAGATCGTGGACGTGAAGAGCCTACGCGGGCTCGCCAAGATCGCGGGGACCGTGGTGTCTTTCGCCGGGGTGACCACCATGACTCTGTACAAAGGAGCAGCCATCACCAGCCTCTGGAAGTCGCCTGTTCACATCCCCGGCAGCGGGCGCGGCGCCGCGGCGTTGCCCACGACAGCTGGGTGAAAGGGTCGGTCCTCGCAGTGACCAGCTGCATATGCTGGTCCGTCTGGTACATCATGCAGGTGTTCAACCTCTGTCAGACTCAGACTGTCACGCACAAAACACAAATAAACAAAACTGACGAGCTGCTTGTGTATGCATCATCATCTCACCATTATTCCATTATGGTCCATGCATGGCACTGGCAGGCGTCGTCTCTGAAGAGGTACCCGGCGCAGCTGTCGCTGACGGCGTGGATGTGCACGGTCGGGGGCATCCAGTCCACTGTCTTCACGGCGCTGATGCAGCGGCACAGGCTGGAAGACTGGCGCATCGGCTTCGGCCTCAAGTTCTGGTCCGTCGTCTACTCCGGGATCGCCTGCAACGGCTTCACGGTGTTCGTGCAGCTGTGGTGCACCGAGAAGAAAGGCCCCGTCTTCGTCACCATGTTCAACCCGCTCTCCACCATCATGGTCGCCATCCTGGCCTACTTCATCTTCGGCGAAAACCTATACCTCGGCAGGCATGTTACACGTACACACACACACACACACATGAAATGCTTGGTGCTCTGAAGTGCGATCAGTGATGATGTCCTTGACTGGCTGGATTCTGATGGGTTTTTTTTTGTTGTTGTCTGATCATGTACGTACGCGCAGCATCATCGGAGGTGGGGTTGTGATTGTGGGTCTGTACGTGCTGCTGTGGGGAAAGGAGAAAGACCAAGAAGAGCACGGCAGCACGGGCAAAGAGCCAGAGCTGCTCGAGATGGATTGCGAGAAGCAGGCGAAGAAGGTGAGCGATGTCTGCGAAGCGCCCAGGACGACGACGAGGTGAAGCACCGGGCACCGCGCGCGGGGGCGCATCAGACGGTGGCTGCCGGCAAGGAACAGAGCAGCAGACGGCTCAACCAAGCGCCCTGCCGCGCTCCTGTTCGGTTTTACATATGATGTGTACAGACTACAGAGTCACCGATCCGGTCGGTCTCGCCTAGCTCATCAGCTATGTACTGTATACAGCAACAGAACAGACAGACGCCTGGCTCGTGGATCCCACCATGGGTGGGTACACCAGATTCAGTAGTCCGTGAAACCGTGACCCTGGCCTGAAGCTGAGTACTGTATATATTAGCAGTGGTATTGTAATGCTGCAGTGTCTTTTTGCCATGATGAATCGGTGTCTGCTTGGTGGAATTCGTCGTGTTTGCCGTGCCAATACTTCGTCGGAAACTAAAATAAGCGGCAGTCGTGGGGGCCAACGGCAGTACCAATGCCTGTCAACCAAAATGGACAAACCTTTGTAAAACACAAAAATAATAAAAAAATGACAAACCTTTCTATATTCTAAAAAAAGAACAAAACGACAAACGCGAATAGGCTGAACGGGTTGACATGAAAGTGGGCCTTTCCTGTACTAGCCCACTTCCTTTCCGCCGTAGCCAACACTATGGGCTAGTTTCGCTAACAGGTCCAAAGATGTTCGCGTGACTTTTTTGCCGAAATGGCAGTCCCGGGCTAGAATTGAGAACCCATTCGAAATACGTTTTTTTTCTGTATATAAAAAGGAGTTATTTTTTTAAAAACAATGGAAATATATCCAGCTTCATCTCTTGTCAACAAGAGAATCAGACCATTTATTACATACTCCACTTACTACAAGAGAATCATACCACTTAATAATAGAGTACGGTGGCGGATCCGGAAAAAATATTGAGGGGCTTATTTAACGGAGAATTAGGTGTATGGCCCCGGAAAAAACTCAATTTGGGTATTTAACCTTTTTAATTTTGAATTTAGTTCTATGGCCTCAGATAAAATTTTATTTAGGTGTATGCCTTCCGTCCATTTAGTCATGTAACGGTGTTAACTCGGGTGGTAAAAACCCATATTACCCCTAACAGAAAAAACCCAGAATTTTATTTGTTTATTGTATTTTTTGTACATTGATATATCAATGTACTAAAAAATATACAATAAACAATAAAACTCTGATTTTTTGTCAGGGGTAATATGGTCTTTTTACCACCCGAGTTAACACTGTTATATGCTTAAATGGACGGAAAGTCATACACCTAAATAAAATTTGATCTGAGGCCATAGAACCAAATTCAAAATAAAAAAGGTCAAATACCTAAACTGAGTTTTTTTCAAGGCCATACACCTAATTCTCCCCTTATTTAACCTTCAGAGAGCTTCAGCCCCCTCTCGATGTGTATCTATGTCAAAAAAAATAGGAGTGGCTCCATGGACCCAGCGGCCGTAGGGGGGCTAGAGCCCCATCCGCCCCACCGCTAGATCCGCCCCTAATTACATAAAAGTTAACCATACAGAAGTCTCATTCAAAACTGAATTCTAACATTATGAGGCCATCCAAAGGAAGAAAAAAATCATTGTCGCCGCCTCAAACACTTGACAGATTTGAAAAATAATTATTAGCTTCAACTCGTTGTAATTGTACCCATTGGCGTAGCCAGTATGTTCCTCTAGAACAAACCTGCAAAAAAGTTTTAAGTCGAGACTTGTCAAAAACAACTTCATTCTGTGTAAGTCATATCGTCCAACAAATGGATGCACACCCTGATTGGTTTTAAACTCTCCCTTATTTGTACCACCTGTAAAAAAGATCATCGATATCTTTTGGAGGTTCAAACCTAGTATAAAATGAACCTCTCTCCACGGAAATTTAGCATATAACAATCAAAGAAGAGGTGTTCAATTGTTTCGTCCTTAGAGCAGAAAGCACACATTTTGCTCTTGTTCCAATTTCGTCTAAGTTTTCTTTAGTTAGAATAACAACCTTTTTGTCATCAAACTTTCTGAAAAAACTTATTAGAAAAATAGTACTCCTCTGTCCCTAAAAAAATTAGCTCCTGGAACCAAAAAATGTCCACATATGAGTAGATTTCTGTCCACGACGCATTAATACTCATCGTATTCATATCCTATTAACTGCCACATCCTCTCTTGGCCTTCCATCTCCAATCCCTTCCCATATCACATAACCCAAACATTGATTAGTATGCAACATAATGATAGGACTCAAATTCATTAAGGGTAATATGGTTATTTGTAGTTATGCTAATCTGTCTGAATGAATTGATTTTTTTTAGGGAGGGAGGAAGTATTTTCTACGAAGTTCTTATAAAATTTCTGTGAAATTCCTCTGTTATGTACAATATTCTAATCTAAAGAGGCCTAGAAAAGTTTACCGCGTGCTATCGCTATACCGGAAGAACAATTCAAAGGCTCGAAACTTTCGAGAAACTTCACCACCAGTGAAAAAACACGGGGCCACCAACTTTGTCGTGACTTTCACGGACGTGTACTGGCCGGCGGTATGTACGGTCAAGGTCGTAAGGCTGCCCGCAGCGGGTACGCCATCCACCTCCTTCAGTTCGAGATAGCGTAGCCAGCTGCTGCAGCGCTGTTCGCTATTGCATCGTGAAAGCGCAAGTCTCCGCCAGCTTTAGCGGACACAAGCCGTTTTAGCGGAGAGGACTGACAGCGTGTCTTGTGAGAGGGAGAGGAGAGAGGAGGGAGCATAGCGTGGGCCCCATCTAATTTTGTTTAAAAAATGTTATATATCACAAACCGAAAACTCAAATTAAATTCCGATTGCACCATTGAATTTGTTACAATTAATTCTTGAAAACTAGATCTCTCATGGATATATTTAGATAAAGTAACAAGTGGGCCCACAATGAATAGATGATGATATAGAGTATGGATGGATGCGGAAGAAATGAGTATAGAGGAGGGAATTTTGTTGACCAGACAGTATAGAGAATGAAAATAGAAGATTGTGAGTGCGGATAACCTAACAATGTTTGTCAACAAGACCGGGACCTCGGCCACCATGCTCGTGTGGGCCACCGTTCTCTGCGGTTAGCACATTACTCTCTCCGTTCACAAAAAAAACTTTAACCAAATTTATAGTAAATAATATCAATATTATATTTTAAAAAAAATTTATTATAAAAATATATTTTACAACTAATTTAATGATACTTATTATGTGTTATAAGTAAGTGTTAGTATTTTTATTAAATTTTAGTAGCTTTGAGAATTATATTCTTCTGTGAACTGAGGGAGTAGTACAACGTTCGGACCCTGAAGGCTACACAAGGTTGATCTTCCCCCGAGCTGAGCATGTGTTTCCTCTAATTGCGTCACTGGAACTTGAACCTTGCATAAACAAGCTCCTGCTGTGATGAGTCTGTGACTGAGGCATGGTTCAGTTCGCGAAAAATGTGGCGAAATGTTATTGTAGCACTTTCGTTGTTATTTGACAAACTTTGTCTAAACATGATCTAACTAGAACTTAAAGATTCGTCTCAACATGAGCAGACCAAAAGTACAATTAGTTATTTTTTTACCTATATTTAATGCTTCATGCATGCGTCTAAAATGGGTACTGCGCAAAATATTTGGGGAGATTTTGAAATCTGAACGTGGCCTGAGGTTTTCTATTTTATATAAACACGCCCCACACTGACCAGTTGTTGTTTAGTTTCCCCAACTTTTCTTAAATATTTCTAGATTTCTCATCACATCAATCTTTAGCTGCATGCATGAAGCATTAAAAGTAGATAAAAATGACTAATTGTACTTTTAGTATGTACATGTCGAGACGAATGTTTTAACCTAGTTAGTCTAATTTAGACAAATTTATCAAATACTCCATCCGTTCCAAATTATAAGTCATTCCAAGAATCTTGGAGAGTCAAAGTTTTCAACTTTGACCAAAATTATATAATAATATAATAACATCTATATACCAACTAAGTATCATTAGATTCTTATTAGTTATATTTTCATAATATATATATTTGATGTCATAAATCTTTGTGCTTCTCTTCATAACTTTGGTCAAAGTTGAAAAATTTTGACTCTCCAAGATTCTTGGAATGACTTATAATTTGGAACGGAGGGAGTAACAATGAAAGTGCTACGGTATATTTTCCAAAACTAAACAACACCTAAACCATGCTGTCCCAGCCGGAAAAGAAGCCGCAGTAGAGTACTACTCGCATTTACGCCACCCTGCCGCCGCCGTACCCTGCGAGCGGCTGAGCTGTGCCCACGCTGTGGTGGTGGTCCCCGTCGACGTCCACCCCACGACGCGGGCACCACAGGAACGCAAAACCGCCGCCTCCGCACCTGCACGCCATTCCTCCACGCGACGCGCTTCCGGATCAAAAATTTTCCCGTGGCCGCGCCGACGCCGAGGCCAGGCCACCAGGCACCAGCCCACCATCAACAGTCGTCGCATCGGTCTCGCCCGCGGTCCGCAGCAGCGGCGCGGCACGCGCCTGATTGCGTTGTGTGATTGGGTCTCTTGCCGTCTCGGGGATTGAGTGAGGAGACGAATGGGCAATTGGGGACTGGCGGCTGAGGGTATTCTAGTGAAATTTCTCCGAGATCCGGTGGTAGTACTTGCGGCGATAGGGCCTCGCCGGCCGCGATCTGGATTCTACTGGTCCATGTGTGCATTTGCGAAAACAGCCCTTAGATTCCCACGAATTTCAACAGGCATACCAATCGACCAGGACAAGTTTGCCTGCTGCTGGGACAAACTTGATTTTGGTCATAAAGTTAAATTATTTTTAGTTTAACTAAGACCTCCTGTTTGGTTGATCGTTTGTATGACTGATTTTGACTGTTTCAATAGTGTTATGTGAGAGAGAATAAGCCGAAGTACGGCTGATAAGCTAAAACGAGGGAGGAGTTTGCCACAAGCATTGTTTTAAGCTGTTTTTTTTTAAAAAAATAGCTTCGTTAAATTTTCTACTAAACCTGAGTTTTTGGAAAAGGTATTTATTAAAACAGCTTCACCGTACTTCATGCATCTTGAAAAAGAGAAATGATTGTGAGTATGAAAAGCTATTTTTCCAGTTTCATTTCACTTTATCCTTTTGTGAGAGGTAAAATAAACAAGTTCATGCCTGCAAAAGTAAAGTTGTTTTAAAAAAAAGATGTTTAACAAAAAAACACAACAGCTCATGAAGTTGTTGTGAGTTGTAGCAAAACAGACTCTAAGTTTTTTCTTTTAGAGAAAATAAACTCAATTGTACGAATGCATTTCATTTGATGCTAATGACATATATGACAATTGAAATATAGTGCTATTTTTAAGGATAGAGCTAGAGTATGGGTTGGCGTCCTGGTGCCATAAAATTTGTTTTTTATACTAGTTAGTTATGAAATTCACTAACATCCAAATTATCTAGGTGAATCACAATTTCTTTAACTACAAATGCTTGTTATGGACATTATTTACAAACTAGTAAGTTACAACAGTGGAATATAACCATCTGAACCCCTATATATCTAAAGGAGTGGAATGATTGAACCAACTATCACCGAAGGCTCAACCAGCTAATGAACCGGTTAAGAAAAAACTTCACTCCCGTTTGGATGCTTAAAATAAATTATTTTAAGAATTATAATTTAGAACATATTATTAGCCCCTAATATAATTATATGTAGATATACTTTGTTTATTATGTTAGTATACGAGAGAGAGAGAGAACTCATGTGTTGCATTTTACTATAGGGGAGTATGTTAAAAAGAATGTTATAAGTTGCTGAAAGGATCATAACAATGCCTACATGGCGGTGAATAGGCGTATCTAAAAATTCCAACAGTTTTGGTAGGAAGTTTCAACGTCGTCAGAAGTTCTGACGCCTACGATAGTTTTACTACAAGTGCTTAAATGAACTTTGTGAGCCTGATAACTTACAACCCCACTTCCTAGGGGTAAGGTGAAGATGTAGAGGCACTTCCTTGACGTTGGTAAACCTCCAAACAGCATTCAAGTCCAAACCCTGGAAATGAACTTAAGGAATAAAGAGACAACAAGAATACAAGTAAATATCCAATTGTTGATACTCCTAATGGAATCACTCTAAGATAGACTTCATAAAACAATAACCTAGTGAAGGCACTAAGAAGTGTACGGGACACTACTAGCATCACTTAATGTCAAGTTGTCATCCCCAACATGAAACTAGCAATGTGATATATCATGACACTGACTTAAAGATAAATATTTACCGCAAGCGCACAGATAAATACACCCGTTGTAGCAGCATTTTACCCAGAGATGTTCCAAGTATCGTTATTTATATTTAGCACTAGGAATGAAGTGAGATAAATAAGGACAAGAGCTACTCTACACATGTGATAGGAGAATTGAGAACAAGTAAGAACATACTCCTTTTCCTAAACAGGGATCAGTCACAATAATGAGGTACACTATAAATGATAAAAGATCAATCTATGATAGTCCTTAGAGCATTTCAACTTAGACAAGACATGCGGATTAGAATAGACATTATAAAGAAGTATTCCTAAGTTATTCTAATTATAAGTCATAATATACATTGATTAGTGCAATTATATTTGGCAATCATTGGCTAGGTTATCCCATATTCATATTCAAGAGGCAACTCCATAGTAAAGGTGCCAAACAAAGTAACCCCTAAACTATGAGTTAACTGAGCCATACTGAACACTACATTCAGGAGGTGGAATACAAAGGACTCAACAGGGAATATCACACCCGTGATCTACCACTCTATCCGGAACATAGGACGCATTCGCAGATAAATAGTGTATAGGCACCACACCTACACAACATTTATCACCCACCCGTTGTACTTTAAGATGAGCGCTATACGAACATGAGTATAAACATGATGATAATCTATCTATGCCAAATATATAATCAAAGCATACTACAAGCAGTATAATTAAGAATATAGTAATTAATGTCTTAGTCATATCAATTATATCTAAACTATTATGAACTAGACTATGAACTAGCACCCAATGATGAACAGTATGATGAACTAGAACACATAGATGAACTAGAGTATGAACTAGAACATGAACTAGAACTAGATTAAGAACTAGAAGATGAACTAGAACATGAACATGAACAATGAAGAACAATGAAGAACTAGAAGAACAATTATGAACTAGAAACATAATTAGATCCATAATGTTGATACAAGAGAGAAGATCTTGGGTTTACCGAGCCTTCTCGTGACTAGATCCGGAATCTAAGCGAAGCTTGCCTCTTCTAATTCTAATTCTATCTAGCTATGCCTAAATTGATGTGGCTCTAAGGAAATTAGGGTTTCTGGTTGATCCTCCGCCTCTTCTAATGACTTGAGATCTGATAATGATCAAACCCTGATGCTCTGGAGAGGGGGTCTGGGGCTGCTTATATAGCCCTGGGCGAGGAACCGTGGTCGTGGGATCAAACCGACTTAAGGTACGGCTAAGATGCATCCTAGAGGTCGGTGGGAGAACCTTCCAGAAGATAGAGTCCAGCGGGCCCCGGGGAGGACCGGTCGGTCCCTAGGTGGGACGGTCGGTCCCACCTGTCATCCTCTCGTGGTGGTCGACCTCCTGGTGTCTTCTTGTGTCCTTTGGAGTCTTCTAGAAACTTCCTGACGTGGCGGTTGAGTTATCTCCCGTCGGTTTACTTCTATGGGAAGCTATCGGTGTTGATTTCCTGGTTTAGTCCCTGCAGAATCATAGTTCACCAAAACTCGTGGAATATTGTCAATTAAAACCCTAAACCTTTGTTGGTGATCAAATTCTTGCCTTTTTCACATTTATTTATTCTTTAATTATGATAGATAACCAGTGTCAACAATTCCCCAAGCTTACCTTTTGCTAGTCCCTTAGCAAATAATCATGATGAATCAGGAATTGCTACTATGCTTTCACACCTCAATGGTACATATGTTCAAACAAAAATCTTTCCTTGGATTTAGAGTTCACTATTCTGACTTTCTCATATTACCTTTTACTATGGAGCTTTTGCCTTGACCTGAATCTTTAAATAATTGAAAGATAGAACAATCAAGTTAAGCACTGTATCTCTAACTCTTTGATCAACCTTCATTCTGTAGTTTTGATATATTTTCAAAATAAAACTCAGAGATTTCACTGTATGACACTCTCAAATCACTCTTTTATATTTTATGATTCCTCACTGATACATTTTCCTTCTTTTCTATGAATATATATATCTGGAGCTTTAAGAAGTGAAAAACATATCTTACCAAGTCAAAGTTCAAAGTTAGGGAGAAAGATATCATACTCATAGATCAAGATCTTAGGACATTTGAACTTTGTCATCTCTTACTGGCATATTGTAATTAGAGGGACCATGGCTATCATTATTTTCTTCATATTTTTATCATAACTCTTTTTCTTTTCTTTTGAGGTAGTCGGACACTTGTCCCTTTTTATTTTCTCCTTTTATATTTTTGCATAGTCCCATGCCTCTAACATAATACTACTTCGGAAGAGTGAATCTTTTAATAAAACATTCTTGATCTCTAGAGCATGATAAATTTCTCAACCATAACTAAGAACTTAGAACAAAGCAAGTAGCCTTATCTTAAGATCATATTAATGGCTCTGGGTAGGAACTTATGTTATGTCATACAGGATCTCATCATGTGTTTTAATCTTTTAAATGTAAATCTCCAGAATTCTAGTATCTCTAGGAATTAGATAAACAGCAGCTCAAACCTTCTTATATCATATCCCACAATTACCTAGACTTTTAGATTAAGCATTTGTCATCCACAGGTTTCAGGTTCATAGTTTATTTAAACAGCTTTGTCCAAAACTCAGGAAAATTTGGCTGAACACTAGGCACTTAAGAGGGATTATGACAGAGCAACTATTCATCATTTTCATCACGAGCAAAATTAAGTTTATATCCACTTAGGCATTTATTATATAATTTATTTGATTTTATAATAGTTATTCATCTTTTTATGGGTTTTATATATATATTGACCTGGATCTAGCTAAAACGAACTAAAAATAGTAAATAAAAATAGTCGTGGTACGACACTTATCGTGATAACTGAGGGTGCTCTCCCCCAAGCTGGATCTTGACGTGATCTTTTCCCCAGAAGATGAGTAGACCATCAGCAGTGGCTTAAGTCCCTCTCTTCTTTGTTTCCTGCTGAACTTAAAAATAGACAACACAACTGGTGGAACTGATTAAGCGTTAGTGATAAATATTCTTCCCTTTGTCTAGTTGTCTAAAGCTCTTAAGATCATTATGTTCTTCTTTCCACTAAGCAGAAATTCAGCAATTCTTTATAGTGTCCTTTTAGATTTTTCTTTTACAGATGATGCAATGCAGAAATAAATATGTAGATATATATTTTTATGCCTCACAGAGAATACATTTATGGGTTTAACACACCAACTAAACTGTTCTCATGGGGCTTTGGGGACTTAGAAGTTGTTATATTTTATTTTCTTTTCTATGCAGAAGATTGCTAAAAGTAAATATGCAACTAGAAGTAAAAATGATAGATTATGCAGTACTTAATTTATTGTAAAGAATATGGATAATAACGAGTTACCTTCCGATGAGGATTCAATGTTTATACTAGGAACAAGACTTCTTGCACGCTCTTTATTCTTTCTGGGGTGCGTCCGCAGATCCTCGTGGTGAAGACCTTAGTTGCACTTCAGTAGAACTCTCTTTCTGCGGATACATGGGTGTATGTCGGGTCTCTGAGTGATGAGTGATTGTCAACTGGGATGATGCGCATGTTCTTTGGCTTGTGTTGTGCAGGTGTCGAGCACGGATGCAGTGATCGAAGGCGAGGTGAAGGTCAAGTAGAGACGTGCCGTGCCGATGGACCGAGAGTGGCGAAGGGCGGACGTGAGGATTGGACTGAGGGACCAGAGGCCGAGGATCAGCTGTGGTGGCTGGCAGCCTGTGTGACGATACAAGTGAAGAAGTGCGGTCATGTGTTGCCTGAGTCGAGGACTCAGGGACACGTGTCGGTGGACGGGGTGCACGGGAGGTGCATCCCCTCTACGACGTCGGTTTGGTGGTAGAGCCAGGGAAAACCATCGGATGGACGGTTTCCAGGTTTGGGCCTCAAAACCTGGGTGCGGACGGTTTCGAGTTTGGCCACAAAACTCGGGCTGAGGACGGTTCCGAGTTTGGCCACAAAACTCGGGCTGAGGACGTTTCCAGGTTTGGGCCTCAAAACCTGGGCGCTGAGGGTTGCTGAGTTTGGCCTCAAAACTCAGATGCTTGTGGGCTGGTTTCCCGGTTTGGGCCTCAAAACGGGGGTTGGCTGGAAAAGGCTGGTTTCCCGGTTTGGGCCACAAAACCGGGGGTGCAGAGCGAGGGCGGCACGTGGCGGCGATCTGGAGGTTGCGTCGAGGCAACGCTTCGAATGTGCGGGCGTGGCCGTCGGATACACCTACCACCGGTTGGTCCAGAATAACCCTAGGGTTTAGCTGGGTCGCTCTGTAATTAGAATAGAGAGGGGTAGAGTAGGAATTAGACTTAGGCTAGTAGTAGGATAAGTAGTCGGGAGACACCCTCCTCCCATCTATCTCAGTCATTTGCTCTTTCGCACTTAGGGTTTCCTGCTCTCCCATCCCCTGCTGTAGCTAGCTGAGATCCGCAGAGAGACTTGCCTCTGTGTACTGTTGATTCTGAGGAAGTGAGGCCGTATCCTCACTGTTGTAGCGTGTGGTAGCCACACGGTTGCAATTCGTGGTTGTGATTCGCGTTTTGTTCGTGTTCTTCGCGGGTTGCTTTTCTCCACGTTTTCCCGTTGATCGATCTCTTGCTCAGTGCATCTTTTGCAAATCCGTTTGAACCAAGTTGTTCTAGATCGTGAGGCACTTCTTTCCACCGAAGGAATTTACCTTAACCTCACGGTCTAGGAGATCGAGCGATTTTAGTCTTGGATCGGTCTTGCTCCCTTAGTCCCGATTCTTCTATTCACCGATTGGAGTTAGGTTCGAGCCATGATTCTTTTGGGATAGCTCACTAACCTCCTTATAACTCCTCATACCAAGTCTAAGCCTTAGTGCTTTTGATTCGGATGAGATCGAGTGAATTTCGCGGAAGAACAGTGCTGTTTCGGGGGCATCGGACGCTCGAGTTCGTTGCATCGGACGCTGACCCCTTTGGCATCGGAGGCTCCGTTGCCACGTGTCAGGATCTGACATTTTCTAAGGAGCATCGGACGCTACCACCGGACGCTCCGTTGTGCATCGGACGCGCCGGAGTGTGACCATCGGACGCTGAGAGTTCACTATTCACAGCGTCCAATGCGTATGCAGTAAGGTTTTCGAGGGGCACTATTCACATTGGACGCTGCAGGTGCTAGGGCATCGGACGCTAGCCAGCTTCCGATGCTGCTGTGATCAGCACTGATTCGTCCTTCGTTCGCTCATCGTTCTCGGATTTGGTTTTGGGTTTTTGCGTTGGCTTTCTAGAGTTGTGTAGTGTCCCGCTGTGCTTCTTGGAAGCATCCACCCTACATCTAGGGTCGTGGACATTAGCAAGCTCTAAGGTTTGTCTTTCGGGGTGATTCTCGGGACAGTGGCTACTAGTTTCTGAAAGGAAATTTTGAAGCTCCCATTCACCCCCCCTCTGGTCGCTTTCTGGTTGCTTCTCGGTCCTTCAATTGGTATCGGAGCGGGTTAAGGATCTTCCACCTTAGCCGGTTCCAGATCCACAGAAGGCGACATGGATCGCGGCGTGGGCAAACCGCCGTTCTTTGATGGGACGAACTATGCGTATTGGAAGATACGCATGTCGGCCTATCTCCAGAGCATGGGCTCTTCTGTTTGGGAGATTTGCAACAGGGATGATTACGTTGTCTTGGCTGCTCGTGTTACTCAGCTTCAGATCGATGAGCACGATGCCAATAGCCGAGCGCGTAACGCTCTTTTCTCCTGTTTGAGCATGTCTGAGTTTGATCGCGTTTCTCACCTCCCCACGGCTCGTGAGATTTGGGCTACCCTCATGCGTTTCCATGAGGGAACCTCTCAAGTCAAATCTCGTCTCTACGAGTCGCACAAGCGGGAGTATGAGAACTTTCGACATATGCCTGGCGAGAGCATAGAGAGTTTATTCGCTCGCTTTCAGGTTATTGTCAACAAGATGAGAGCGAACAAGGAGCTGTTGCCTTTTGACGATCATGAGAGGGCTTTGAAGCTTTTGCACACTCTTGATCGGTCAGTGTGGGACTCAAAGGTCCAGGCGATCATCGAATCGTCTAACTATGAGACCCTCACTTGCGACGAGCTCTTTAGTAAGCTCAAGTCTAGTGAGATTGACGCCATGTCGAGGGCTTCTTATGAGAATCCTTCTGGCCCGACTATGGCTTTGGTTTCTGGCTCTTCTAACCCCTCTGGAGGTTTTGCTCTTTCGCTCTCTTTTCTGTCACAGAGGACCAGCTTGAGTCTTTGGGGGATGACGAGTTGGCAATGCTTGCCAACCGGTTCTCGCGGTTCCACAACAACCGCATGAACCGTCGCCGCGGAGGAGGACGCTCAGGATGCTATGAGTGCGGCGACCCCGACCACTTCATCGCCAACTGCCCCAAGAAGAAGCATTCATCTGGGAAGGGCGATCATGGGCACAAGTACGACTCCGGCAAGCGCAAGGAGAAGTACGTCCCCGCGAGGCACAAGCGGAGGGGCGGCTTCGACAAGGAGTACATCAAGAAGAAGTACTTGGAGAAGGCCCAGGCTGAGCAGCGTGCGTTCTTCGCCACGCTCAGCGACGTCGACGGCTCGGATGACGACTCCGCTTGCTCAAGCGATGACGAGTCCGAGAAGAAGAAGAGGATCGAGGACAAGCTGAACGGTCTCTGCTTCTTCGCCGACGACGACGGCTTCTGCACCATGGCGCTTGGTGATGAGGTCGACGGCAAGCTGGAGCACTCCCCTCGGGACGACGACGACGACACCTCCCAGGTATCCCTCACCCACGATGAGCTTTCTGCTGAGGTCGAGAAGCTTACTGCCGCGCTCCTTAGTCAGGACAAGTTGCTTAGGCGTGCCGCTAGAGAGCGCAAGGAGTTTAGGCAGAAGTGGGAGGACACGGTGAGGGAGCTTGAGTTTGCCAAGTCCACCGTGGTCGTGTCGGAGGAGGTTGAGTGTGAGATGTGCACCACGCACATGACTGACCTTCTCACTTTGAGAGGTAAGTATGCTGCGTTGGTAGGAGAGGTGGATGAGCTGAAGGCTAGACCTTCTCTGTTGGGTGCGTGCAAGACTTGTCCTGTCTTGCAATCTGAGTTGGCAGAGAAGAATGCCAAGATTGTGTCTCTTGAGGAGGCCAACTCAGGTAGCACTTGTGTGGCTAGGTGTGCTTTGTGTGAGGGTTTGGAGATGGAGATTGCGAATGTCAAGCATGGCAAGATGCAAACCGAGGAGGAAAACACATACCTTCGGACCATCTTGTCATGGGTCTCTTGTAGTGAGCCGCAGCTCGGGATGATGATCTCCCAATTTAAGCGAGCTGCTGGAGGTTCTGGTGTAGGTCTTGCTCAGGGTGTTGATCTTTCTGCTTTTGGGAAGATTGGAGAGTCGAGTGGTCTGAATCCTAGTGAGAAGCCCAACTCCACCACTACTCCCAAACTGACCAAGCTTCCACCCAAAGAGCCCGTCAAGCCTACTACCAAGGATGGGGTATTTGAGGAACCTCCGAGAGCTCCACCCAAGAACCAAGTGTGGCATCCCAAACCCAACCACCTAAAGAACAAGCTGGATACAATGCCACCTATCCAGGAGGAGTTGCCACAGAAGGGCAAAGTGATCCACACCCACAGCCATGAGTACCAACAACCCCTTTGCGTGCGGTGAGGTATCATTGTGACTTCTGTGGGAGAGATGGACACTTGAGCGAGTTCTGCTTTAGGCGCAAGAGAGAGGCGCGCCGTGCTAGGGAGATGAACAACACGGACATGTACCATCCTTTCCATGATGTACATGTGCCGAATGTTCAGAGGAGTGCTCCGAGGAGAGCAGCTAGGCCCAGAGGTCCAGAACCTCAAGTTCCCAGGCCTAGGCAGCAGAGAGCTCCGAGGAGAGATGCTAGGCCTAGAGGCGCAGTGCCTCAAGTTGCTAGGCCTAGGCCTCGTAGAGAGCGTGCCCGGGGAGCCTGCAGTTGTAGGCTATGGACCCCGTGCGGAGGCTTTGTAGTTGAGCGTTTCCCCCACCGCGTTTTGAGTATCGCGTGGACGCTCCTCCCTTAGCGGACCACGTTTTCCTCTACGTGGTGATCGCTCCTCTCGTAGACGTGCTAGGAATGGTTTTTCTGCTAACCGTTCTTTTGAGCAGCCGGCCCAACACTGGTATTCCCCTTACTTCACTAACCCCAGTGTTGGACCGTATGCTCACCCTATGTCTTTTTATTGATGTAGGTTAAACGGTTGGAGGACATTTGGTTGGTGGATTCCGGTTGCTCGAGGCACATGACCGGAAACGCCAAGTGGTTCTCCAGCCTTAGCCCTGTTGCCGGAAAAGAGTACATAACCTTCGGCGACAATAGCAAAGGTAAGGTTTTGTCTCGCGGGTCGGTGCGAGTTAATGAGCACTTTGTGTTGCGCGATGTTGCTCTTGTTTCTAACTTGCATTTTAACCTTCTTTCTGTTTCGCAACTTTTGACGACGACTATGAGATTCGTTTTAAACCGAATCTCAGTCGTATTTTGGATCCTCAGGGCAATCTTGTGTGTTTGATTTCGCCCTTTGGAAAAGTCTTTCGTGCGAATTTCTCGGAGTCTTTTGGCACTTCTCGTTGTCTTGTGGCTGGACCTTCCTCCTCTGATCTTTGGAAGTGGCATAGGAGACTTGGACATTTGAGCTTCGACTTGCTTGCAAGGCTTAGTTCACTTGGCCTAATCCGAGGATTGCCCAAGTTGCATATGGAGAAGGATCTTGTTTGCCACTCTTGTAGACACGGGAAGATGGTTGCCGCTCCCCACCATCCAGTGACTCAGGTCATGACCAAGCGCCCTGGAGAGCTTTTGCACATGGACCTTGTTGGTCCGGCTCGGGTGAGCTCAGTTGGGGGAAGTGGTATGTGCTTGTTGTTGTTGATGACTTTTCGAGGTATTCGTGGGTCTTCTTTTTAGTTGAGAAGACCGAGACTTTCTCCTTTGCTCGTAATCTGATTTTGCGTCTTCAGAACGAGTTCCCTTTGAACTCGATGCGAGCAATTCGGAGTGATAATGGTTCCGAATTCAAGAATTCGGATTTTGAGAAGTTTTGTAACTCTTGGGTTTATAGCATCAGTTTTCTTCCCCCTACACACCCCCTCAGAATGGTGTTGTAGAGAGGAAGAATCGAACCCTTGTTGAGATGGCCAGGACGATGCTCGATGAGCATAGGACTCCTAGGCGATATTGGGCCGAAGCTATGAGCACTGCATGCTACATTTCCAATCGCATTTTTCTCCGAGCTTTCTTGAAAAAGACTTCTTATGAGTTGCGTTTTGGAAAACTGCCCAAGGTGAGTTATTTTCGAGTTTTTGGTTGCCATTGTTTTATACTCAAAAAGGGCAACTTGGACAATTTGAGTCTCGTTCTTCTGACGGAGTATTTTTGGGTTATGGCACTCACACTCGCGCATATCGTGTACTTAACCTTGATACTAACCGTGTCATGGAGACATCAGATGTCACCTTCGACGAGACCATGGTTTGTCCCTCTTCTCGTTTTGAGCGTGCAGGTGATCATGAGGTTGGTGAGCCTCTTTTTGATGACGAGGACGAGGGTGCTGAAGGTATGGATGATCCAGCACCCCCTCCACCTGCTGTGCCACAAAGAGCGGCTTCTACGACGATTCACGGCCCCGACACCTCTTCCTCCTGGGGGCCGTGGGATCTGCCACCCCGAGCAGTACCATTTGTACCCGGGGAGGCACCAGCTGCAGTTGAGGGGGAGGCCACTTCGGCAAGGGAGGCGCCATGACACATTCAGCGCCAGCACCCCCCTCAGCAGATGATCAGCAACATCGACGAACGTGTCACTCGGTCCAGGTCACAACACATTTTCACTTCGCTCATTCTGCTTTTGTTGCTAATTTTGAGCCCCGAGATGTTGGACACGCTTTGACGGATCCGGATTGGGTCAATGCCATGCATGAGGAGTTAGAAAATTTTGAGCGAAATCGGGTTTGGGTTCTAGTTCCACCTCCTCCTGAGTGTAAGCCTATTGGGACAAAATGGGTTTTCAAAAACAAGCAAGGAGAGGACGGCCACGTTGTTAGAAACAAGGCCAGGCTTGTAGCGAAGGGTTATAGTCAGAAGGAGGGGATAGACTATGAGGAGACATATGCTCCTGTAGCTCGTTTGGAGGCAATTAGGATACTCTTGGCCTTTGCTGCATCCAAAGGTTTCAAACTTTTTCAAATGGATGTCAAGAGTGCCTTCTTAAACAGCTACATAGAAGAAGAGGTTTATGTTGAACAACCCCCCGGTTTTGAAAATCCCAAGTTTCCAAACCATGTTTTTAAACTCCACAAAGCTTTATATGGTTTGAAACAAGCCCCTAGAGCCTGGTATGTGTCGGCGTTTCGTACCCGGGGGTATCACACCAACGAGTAATATGATCGCGTGCTTCTCTTCCTGAATGGTGATGCAAGAGGACACAAGGATTTATCCTGGTTTGGGCAAAGAAGGCCCTACGTCTAGCGGGGGGGGGGGATGTTCTTGTATTACTTGCACCTAAGTGCTTGTACAGGGGCGAATACAAGCTCAGTGAGCCTGGACCGGAGTCCGGACTCGTGTATGTGTGTGTGTGCTCGTGTGTTGTCTCTCGAAGTTCTCTCTCTCCGGAATGAGGGCCCTGGTGTCCCCTTTTATAGAGCAAGGGGAGGCCAGGGTTACACAAGGGTATTACAGGTGTCGGGGCGTACGGTGCCCAATACGGAGAAGGGTAGGAACCCTGTCTTGTCGGGGCCACTGGAGCCGATGTGGTCGTTCCTGTTGAGGCGTCCTTGGGGCGTGGCCTCCATCCCGGGCGCGGACGTGGCGGTGGGGTGACGATGTAGAAGCCGTACAGCACCCATTCCGGCACGTCCAGGACACGGCGGGGTCCCTCCGGGTCTTGGGGTACCTGTCTTCCAATAGCGTGAAAGTAGTTAGGGCTCGAAGGGCGCGGAGCCGGCCTCGAGATGGCGCCTGCGGGGGGCTCGAGTCCTTGCAGGTACGGGTGAGTTCCGGGGAGCCTGGTCATACAACGGAAATCCGGGTCTCGAGATGTGACCGGGACGTGCCACAGTGCAAGGTATGGTTGAACAGTGCTGTGCTGGTGCCTTTTGGCCCATGCTTGTGGTGAAAACGAGACTTGACTTTACCCTGGTTACTGTGGTACACGTCGGGCTGCAGAGGACGTGACTGGAGTAGGTGGATGTATTAAATGCGCGGTATGGGGCTGGCATCCTACGTATGCACCGCTCGAGGGGGGCATAGAGCGTCTCGAGGGATAAGCCGCTGTGCCAGAGGGGCTCGAGGTCCCCGCGGGGTCTTGAGGTGTGATGTTCGGCTGTGGGGGGGCTCGAAGGGCAGTGGAGCACTTGCCCGAGGCCTGACGCGCCTCGGCTTGGAGGGCTCGGCTCAGAGGGCTCGGGCGAGACGGAAAGCGAGCATTCGCCCGAGGCATGGCTCGGAGGGCTTTGGGCGAGACGGAGAACGAGCGTCAGCCCGAGGCCTAGTTTGGGGGGCCAGCGTTGTGGGCCTCGTGGGGGTTAGACCAGTTAGGTTTGCTACTAATTGGTGTTCTAGGTTTTAACCTGTGTGTTTTGCGTTGATTGGGGGTACCCCTTTTATGGTCCCCCGACAGTAGCCCCCGAGCCCTTGTTCGAGTGTTTGCACTCGAGCAGGGGCTCCCGACTGGGATCTCGAGGGTTAGCTAGCCGGATCTCGGGGGTCTGGTCGCTTTGGTTCCGTGGGTGTCGTGCATGCGACACCCGCGGGTGTAGCCCCCGAGGCCACAGGGGAGTGGCTTGAACTCCCTTGTGGGCTTTTTGCGGGTGTGAGTGTTAGTTGCGATTTTTAGGTTCGGGGTGTCGAGCCCCCGAGTTATTTAACCCTCTTTCGTCGAGGGGTGCCAGGCTAAACTGACCGGCTGGCTCTTCGAGCTGTCCGGCACGTCGGTCGCCCTGGCTTGTCATCCCGCCGAGTCCTTTCGTTCGGATGCGAGGGGGATGCCTCGTACTACCACGAGCGGGCGAGTATCGAGGTTCCCGGTGAGCTGGTAATGGGGAATCCATGTGAGACCTCGTGCCCCGTTCGATAGGGGTCGACTGTAGCCCGGAGGCGATCTCATAAAGCATGGGTGCTCAGTTTGCAGGAGTGCCGGGTCCATTCGATAGGGCCCGGTGGCTCGATGCCTCCCTCCGAGGGGATCTCACTGCATGTCGAGCTCCCCGCCTTGGATACACGTGAGGGGCCTCGAGGTCTTAGACCTCGAGCGATGCTGCGAGTGGCGCCCCTTGGTGTCCCTGACTTGGGTGCTCGAAGCCGGCTGTCGAACCCTCTTCGAGGGCCAGCCTTCGCTGCTCTCGAGACTTAGGGCCGGGGCCCGTTTTTACCTTCCCGTAGAAGCCTTCGTCGCTTGGAATCCTTCTGCCCTTTGGGCGTGCCTTTTTAGGCGGAAACCGTCAGGGAGGGCGGCGGACGCGAAGCCGGGCGACGGTTGTGGCGGGCCCGGGTAGTGGAGCGAACGGAGAGCTGCCGCATGTTCCCTGCATCCGGCTCGAAACATAATTAGGTGGGCGCATTAAATGCTATGCGATTACCTTTTTCGTCGCCGTGAGACGCCTCGCCTGTTGGGGCTCTTTCGTATAAATACCGAGAGAGGGGGAGAGGGCTCTTCTCCTTGCCTTTGCCTGCATAGCCGCCACAGTTCCCGCACCCCTTCCTCCTGAGCCCGCAGCCAGCAACCTCCCCGGCTGTTCGTCCGCCGTCAGAGCCCGCGCCATCGTTGCCATGGCCGACAAGACCTCGCCACAGCCGGCCGAGGCCTGGAGACGGTCGAAGGTGACAGCGCGAGATGGACTCGCTGGTGGCTCAGGGGCTTCTTCGTCCCAACCCAGAGGAGGGATCTGCGTGGTGGGTCGTCCCGTCGGAGGACCACCGGGAGCCGCACCCGCCGGAGGGGTACGTGGTGAGCTTCACCCGTTACCACCGCTTGGGGCTCGGCGTCCCGCCGAGCCGCTTCATGCGGGCGTTAACCCACCACTACGGGGTGGACTTCAACACTTTTCCCCCAACTCGATCTCGCACACCGCCATCTTCGCTGCGTTGTGCGAGGGTATTTGAAGATGGAGCCGCATTGGGAGATGTTTGTTCACATCTTCCGGGGCGAGCTCTTCACCAAGACGCTGAAGCCCAGCGGGAAGCGGCTCGTGCGCGCCGGCTCCCTCGCCATCACCATGCGGACCGGGCCTTCGTCGGCCGGCGTCCCCCGCGAGTATCTCCACCACCGGCTCTCGACCAACCAGTCGGGGTGGGACGAGCATTGGTTCTACCTGTGGAACGAGGGAGGGCTCCTTCCGCAGTATACCGGCAGGGTGCTCGACCGGCGCCCGGACCAGTGGATCTGGGGCGTCGCGGCAGACAGGCAGCGCCACCTGGTGTCGCTGATGAAGCTGATGAAGAAGCTGGTTGACGAGGAGGGGTTGACCGTCCCAACGGTCATCTAGGGCGTTCCGCCAACGGAGGGTCCTCCCTTTGGCGGACCGCCCCTCTTCCTGTACCAAATGGGAGAAGGCCGCGGCCGAAGCGCTGAGCGGGTCGAGGATGGCCGAGGAGGGATTGCCCTGCAGCGAGGGCGTCTCCCGGGTGTCGATCACGATCCATGGGTCGTTCGCCCCGGAGAGTGCCAAGCTGATCCCCATGGCGCCCGACGAGGGGTGCCTCGATCTGGTAGGTCCCCATCGAGCTAGTCTGTCTCGGGCCTCCCCTCCTTCTTTCTTCTTCGAACCTTGCGCATTCTTCTTGTGGTTTGTCTCGTCACGCTTCTTCTTCTTGCAGGGGCGTTTATTTGTCGCGCGTCGAGGCCCCCGGTGAGGGAGGACGCCGCGGATACCCAGGTGAGGCGCCTCTCTGCTTAGAAACAAGGAGAGCAAGGATGCCAGAAAGAAGAAAGAGAAAAACAAAACTTGCGTCGCTCGGCTCGGGAGCAGAGACTGGCGAAGGCTCGCCGCAATCGGCAGCCTGGGACGAGTCCCCCGAGCTCAGCTCCTCGAGCTCAGAGGATGATGATGATGATGACGATGAGAGCGACGATGAGGGGATGGACGCGCGCCTGAGACGCGCGGGGGTCTTCGACGTTGGGGCTGACCGCTCCTCTGTGCAGGAGAACATCTAAGGTCCCCCCGGCGAAGGTACCGCGCGGTGAAGCAGCAGAAGGCCACGCCCAGCTCCGCCTCGTTGGAGGCCCAGGGCACGTCGAGGTTTCGGCCGGATGCGCCCCCTGTTGCGAGGAAGCCCCGAACCCGGAGCGCCTTCGCCATAGCACCAACGGAGGCCGCCCCCGCGTCGCCCAGGCGGTCTCGAGAAGGGCTGAGCCTCGAGGGGCAGTGACCTCATCGGGAGGGCTCCGCTCCGGTCCGACCGCCGCGAGCCATCGAGGTCGGGGTCGAGCCCGCGGAGGGGCGGGCCAGGAGAAGGCGTCGAACCCGCACCATCACGAGCGTCGGGGAGGAAGCCCCCGGGCGCTCGTGACCAGGGGCGTGAGCGTCCCCGGAGTCCATCGCCGCACCGCCGCCGGGACACAGAAGCGGACGCGGGAGGGCGCGACCGCCAGCACGAGCGTCGGAGCAGGTCCCGGAGCCCGCGCCGGGACAGGCGCCACGACGACAGCACGAGGGAGGTGCGGTCGCCCTCCCGCGATGTGGGGCGGAAGGAGGGCTCTCCCTCGAGGTCGAGCCACGGGAGGCTCGGAGCCCTCCCCCCATCCCAGCCCTGCGGAGACGGCCCAGGCGCAGGGCTCGAGCCGTGGGGTGGGCTCGAAGCCCCCGAGTGGGTCCGGCGATTCCGGGAAGAAGCCCAGCCGCCGCTTTGGGTGAGTAATTTTCTTGGACCTCGTCGATAGCGAGGCTTGACCTCTTTCCTTTTGATGACGCATGCCATCTCTGGTTTCTCAGGGGGAAGCGCTCCTACCAGGAGGTGGACCTCGCTGCGTCCAAGCGGGCGAAGACCTCGAGCCCCGTCGAGGCACAAGCACCTCGAGGTATGGCACCCTCCTCCGCTAGAGAAGCCGCTTGGCTGGAGAAGGCTCGAGCTGCCATGGCTCGAGGGGCCAATGATCGTCGCGAATTTTGGTGAGGCCGTCGCCATCGACCGCAGGGGTCGAGGTATTCCTCCCCCGGTTCTGATATCATGTCATCTCGTATTGCAGGGGCCACAGCTCACGGCATCGAGCCCGCCACTACACGCCACTGAGGTGCTGCCTCCTCCCCCTCCTCCTCCTCCCGCGATGGCGCCAGCTGGGAGCGCCACCCTTCCCCCCACCACGACGCTGTTCGGGGGAAGCGCCTGGGGCGAGCACGGCCCCGCCGGTGTCTGGGGCTGAGGAGACTGCGCCCCTCGAGGCCCCGACCGACACGAGCCGGGCTGCGGAGGAGGGAAAGGGGGAGAGGCGTTGGCGGAGAAGGAGCCGACGGTGGAGGACCTCCTGAACGAGCTGGAGCAGGGGCCGCTCCTCGCCCGGGCTCGACGATGATGGAGGCGCCCGAGGGGCCGCTAGCGCTGACAAAAGACGCCAGAGGACCCGGTCAGGGAAGAGGGGCCGCGGGGTCGAGCCTTCCCTCGATCGATCCGCCGCCATTCGAGCCTTCCCCCCACGCGAGGTAGTGACGCCGCCTCGGGAGGCGGCAGAGCAACAGGGGTGCCGGCGGAGGGACGGAGGGAGTCGGGGGCCCGTGCCGTCGGGCGGGCGGGCCGCTGTCGGGGCGCTCGAGGCGGAGGGAGGATCTTGCCCCGACATCGAGCTCCGACCGACCAATATGCCTTGTTTCCCGTCCCCCTGAGCCCCGCCCCTTGCCGTGGTCCCGCATCGGCAGCCGGCCCAGCGGGTGGCCCCGCGCGAGGTCGAGTCCATCCTCCGGGAGGTTGGCCGGGCTTATGGCGGAGGCGGAGCGGTCCTGCTCCGAGGAG
>VDCT01000131.1:0-81882 GCA_009763385.1 Coix lacryma-jobi var. lacryma-jobi
CCCAGTGCGGCTCCATCTTCAGGTACCCCTCGCACACCGCGGCGAATATGGCGGCGTGCGAGATGGAGTTGGGGGAGAAGTGTTGCAGCTCCACCTCGAAATGGTGGGCCAGCCCTCGCAAGAAGCGGCTCGGCGGGACGCCGAGCCCATACGGTGGTAGCGCGTGAAGCTCACCACGTACCCCTCCGGCGGGTGCGGCTCCCGGTGCTCCGCCGACGGGATAACCCACCATGCGGGTCCCTCCTCCGGGTTGGGGCGCAGAAGCCCCTGGGCCACCAGCGAGTCCATTTCGCTCTGCGTCACCTTCGACGGGCTCCAGTCCTCGGCCGGCAGCATCTGTGTCTGGGCGGCCATGACGGTGGCGCGGCGCGGATCCGAGCAGCGGACGGGCGGCCGGAAATCCCCAATCGACTAGCTCGAAGGAGAGGGCGCGTAAAGGCTACGGCGGCGGCGAAGGCAAAGGCAAAGAAAGTAAAGGGTTCTTTTTCCCCTCTTTCGATATTTATAGGGGAAATCCAGACGGGCGGGATCTCCCACGACGTAAAAAGGTAACCGAATGCATTCAATGCGCCCACCTAACCACGTCTCGAGCCGGATGCAGGGTACACGCGTTACCTCTCCATTCGCTCCACTACCCGGCCCGCCACGACCGTCGCTCCGGCTTCGCGCCCGCCGCTCTCCCGACGGTTCCGCCTAAAAAGGCGTGCCCAACGGGCAGAAGGATTCCCAGACGACGGAGGCTTCTTCATAAAGGTAAAAACGGGCCCCGGCCCTAAGTCTCGAAGCAGCGAAGGCTGGCCCTCGAAAAGGGTTCGACAGCCGGCTTCGAGCACCCGAGTCAGGGACACCAAGGGGCGCCACTCGCGGCATTACTCGAGGGCCGAGCCCTCGAGGCCCCTCACGTGTATCCAAGGCGGGGAGCTCGACGTGCAGTGAGATCCCCTCGGAGGGAGGCATCGAGCCACCGGGTCCTATCGAATGGACCCGGCACTCCTGCAGACTGAGCCACCCATGCTTTATGAGACCGCCTCCGGGCCACAGTCGACCCCTAACGAACGGGGCACGAGCTCTCACTTGGATTCCCCGTTACCAGCTCACCGGGAACCTCGATACTCGCCCACTCGGGGTAGTACGAGGCATCCCCCTCGCATCCGATCGAAAGGACTCGCGGGATGACAAGCCAGGGCAATCGGCATGCCGGACAGCTCGAGGAGCCGGCCAGTCGGTTCAGCCTGGCACCCCTCGACGAAAGAGGGTCTAAAACTCGGACAGTTACGACTAATCTCTTTTCTTTGTGTGAGCATGAGATTTTCAGGCCTCGTGAAAGCTCGACCCCCATCTCGCCTGAGCCCTCGAGACCAGGCCCAGGACAAACGCTCGTTCTCCGTCTCGTCGAGCCCTCCGAGCCAAGCCTCGGACGGAGTCTCCCACGACAAAGGAAAGGTACCGCGAATATTTAATATTACTACCGAACCACATTTCGAGCCTGTGACAGGTACACACGGCGCCGCGATCTCCGCTCCCTGACGATTCCGCCTAAAAAGGCGCGCCCACTGGGCAGAAGGTTCCCAAACGACGGAGGATTCTTCGGGAAGCCCACGAGGGAGTTCTAACCACTCCCCCATGGCCTCGGGGGCTACACCCACGGAATCAAATCGGAATCAACGACAAAACCTCGAGACCAGTTAGCTATCATCGAGATCCCAATCTGGAGCCCCTGCTCGAATGCAAGCACTCAAACAAGGGCTCGGGGGCTACTGTCGGTGGTACAAAAAGGGTACCCCCAATCAACGCAAACACCGAACGCTTCTCTCCGTCTCGCCCGAGCCCTCCCAGCCAGGCCTCGGGCGAACGCTCTATCTCCGTCTCGCCGAGCCCTCCCAGCCAGGCCTCGGGCGAACGCTCTCTCCGTCTCGCCCGAGCCCTCCCAGCCAGGCCTCGGGCGAACGCTCTATCTCCGTCTCGCCCGAGCCCTCCCAGCCAGGCCTCGGGCGAACGCTCTCTCTCCGTCCGCCCGAGCCCTCCCAGCCAGGCCTCGGGCGAACGCTCTTTCTCGCCTCGCCGAGCCCTCCGAGCAAGGCTCGGGCGAAGCTCTCCGTCTCGCCCGAGCCTCCCTACTCCTCACACCCTCCAGCCTCGGGCGAACGCCTTTCTCCACCTCGAGCCTTAACGCACGGACCTCGAGCTGCACAGACAGCCGTACCAGCCCATACACGATAATGCCTTCACCTACTCCGGTCATGTCCACTAGTGCACAGCATGTCACAGTAACTCGGTGTAAAGGTCAAGTCTCGTTTCACCACAAGCATGGGCAAAAGGGCACCAGTACAGCACTGTTCGGCCAAGCCCGGCACTGCTCCAAGACCCCCACCGAGGTCGGCTAAGCGCCCCTCGAGCCATGCACTGAACCCTCAAGGCGGCTACGCGCCCCTCGAAGCCTGCACTGTAACCCCTCGAGGCCGGCTACGCGCCCCTCGAGCCCTGCACTGTAACCCCTCGGACGGCTACGGCCCTCGAGCCCTGCTGCCCTCGAGGCCGGCTACGCGCCCTCGAGCCCTGCACTATAATCCCGAGGACGGCTCCGCGCCCCTCGAGCCCCCGTGGCACCACCTCGAAGCCGGCTCCGCGCCTTCGAGCCCCTAACTACTTTCATGCTATTGGAGGACAGGTACCCCAAGACCCGGAGGGACCCCGCCGCGTACTGTAAATTCCGGATGGGTGCTGTACGCTCCCGCCTTGTCGCGCCACCACGTCCGCGCCCAGGATGGAAGCCACGACCCAAGGACGCCTCAACAGCAACGATCACATCGGCTCCAGTGGCCCCGACAAGACAGGGTTCCTACCCTTCTCCGTATGGGGCACCATACGCCCCGACACCTGTAATACCTTTATGTAACCCTGGCCTCCCCTTGCTCTATAAAAGGGGACACTAGGGCCCTCATTCAAGGGACGGACACAACACACGAGTCCACACACAGGCACGAGTCCGGACTCCGGTCCACGCTCACTGAGCTTGTATTCTCCCCTGTACAAGCACTTAGGTGCAAGTAATACAAGAACATCCCCCCCGCTGGACGTAGGGCCTTCTTTGCCCGAACCAGGATAAATCCTTGTGTCCTCTTGCATCACCATCCAGGGAAGAGAAGCACGCGATTATCACTCGTTGGTGTGATACCCCCGGGTACGAAGACACCGACACCGGTAGCAGACATGATGGGAAACTTTCAAGAGGCCAATCATGAAGGCTTGGAGGAGCCAGATGACAACCGCAAAGGCGTTTCTACGACATGATTCTTCGGCCCAGAAGGCCCTTCATGAAAAGACAATGTTTCACACTGATGCCATTGGACCCTAATGGGTTCAAGTCGCAGTATAGCTGAGTCGGGACGCCTTCGATGGCAATTGTGGCAATTTTTGGGCCCCTTTGCCGGAGGGTCCCATTCTGCCGAAGAACACGTACGAGTCACAAAACTTCTTCGTGCACTTAAGATGCCGTATGAGGATCATGCTTGTCGAAAAGGGTGCGTCCTATTCCAGGAAAGATCACTAGAAAGCCACACCCTATCCAAAGTGCAAAGACTCTAGCTATGTGGAGGTAGACCATGGAGATGCAAGAAGAACAACTTAAATCTCCCCGAGATGGTCCTACCGGTACCTTCCTTTCATACCTAGGATCCAACAACTGTACATGACAGAGGACTCTGCGAAACAGATTCAATGGCACAAGAATGGCAAAAGATACAATCCTAACAAGATGGTACACCCATCGGATGGTGAAGCATGGAAGCACTTCGATGCCATGCATCCTGGCAAAGCTATGGAGGCTCGATGTACGTGTGGCGCTGGCGATAGATGGGTTCAACCCGTATGGAATGATGGCCGGCCCCGTACACTTGTTGGCCTGTATTCGTGATCCCCTCAATCTCCCTTCCGGTGTTATGTTTGACCCTAAGAACGTATTCTGTCGTTGATAATTCCTGGACACCCGGGAAACAATATGGGTGTGTTCATGGAGCCTTTGTTGATGAATTGTTCGAAGCTTGGGAAAACCCGGTACTGACATATGACCGAGCAACAATGAAGAACTTCAAATGCATGTGTGGTACCAGTACTCCCTGCATGACTTCCTGGCGTATGGCTTATTTAGCGCTTGGTGTGTTCATGGAAGTTCCCATGCCCAATATGCAAGGCAGCTGTGAAGTTCACTTGGTTGAAGAAGGGAGGCAAGTATTCTTCATTCGACCAGCATCGTCAATTCTTGCCTCTTGACCATGCGTTCAGACGTGACATCAAGCCCTTCAGGAAAGGTGTTCAAGTCACCAACCCCATTCCTCAGTTCAAGAGCGGATCCGAGGTCCGTGCCGATATAGAGGCTCTGAAGTTTGATAAAGACAACAGTCGTTTTTTTTCGGGTACGGAGAGGAACACATGTGGACCCATATATCGGGCTTGACTAATTCCCCTATTTCAATGACCTTCTTTGTCCGCACTACATCGATGTAATGCACACAGAAAAGAATATCGCTGAGGCACTCTTTGCAACACTCATGGATACAGAAAAGTCAAAGGACAACGTTAAGGCCAGACTGGACCTGCAAGAGATGTGCGATAGACCAAAGCTAGTGATGAAGGCGCCTGGTGTTGGCAAGAAATGGAAAAGAGGTCCGGCCGATTATATTTGAAAAGAGACCATAGGAAGAAAGTACTACAGTGGATCCTGGCGTTAAGGTTCCCTGATGGGTATGCGGCGAATCTAAGGAGGGGAGTGACTTGTCTACTATGCGAGTGTTAGGGATGAAGAGTCATGACTACCACATATGGATCGAGCGGCTCCTTCCTGCGATGACCCGGGGATACCTCCCCGAGCCTGTGTGGCGCGTGCTGGCAGAGTTGAGCTATTTCTTTCGCCAGCTTTGTGCCAAGGAGCTATCTTATGACGTGATTGCTAACCTAGAGGAAGTGGCACATGTGTTGATCTGCAAGTTGGAGATGATCTTTCCACCCGGGTTCTTCCTTCCGATGCAGCCATCTGATTTTGCCCTACCGTACGAGGCACGGATGGGGGGGCCCCGTGCAGTGCCATTGGTGCTTTCCAGTTGAGAGATGTCTAAAGGTTCTTCGGAAAAGTGTAGAAATAAAGCTAAAATAGAGGCTTCCGTGGTAGAAGCATTTATTCTGGAGGAGGTGTCGAACTTCACACAACATATTATAAGGATAACCTTCCTAGCGTGCACAATCCACCCTCTCGTTACAACGTCGACGAGAGTTTATCGAACCTCAGCCTTTTCAAAGGCCAACTAGAAGAGCAAGCGCATCGAGGACCAAGATGTTGCAGCATGATGAGTGGCACACTATCATGTTGTATGTGTTGTTGAACCTTGACGAAGTGACTCCTTATGTGCAGTAAGTTCTCAATGAGCTTGTTACATGCGTCGTCACTATCTTCAATCTATTGATTCGACCTCCTTGTTTTTAAGGAATTTTTTGATGAATACTGGAGAGAGGATAGGGAACCTTCCTCTGAAGAACAAGACCATCTTCTCAAAAATGGTGTGCCGATTTCATTTCGTGGTTTAGTACGAAGGTACCACCCAACTAACCTTGTATTTCATTTCATTTCTTGTTTCATTTCATGAAACGATTACTCTGTCTCAACTTACAGGCCCGCACAGATGCGGAAATGATGGATGAGTTGAAACAGGTTGCCAATGGCTTCGACTATAGGGTCAAGTCATTCACCGTTTATGATGTGAATGGCTATCGCTTTCACACAAACAGCTACGAGCAGAGTCGGCCCAATCGAAAGACCTCAAATACCAGAGTTCGTACGCCCGGCACTGATGAGCGCGACTATTACGGCATAGTCGAAGAAATATATGAGCTCAACTTTGAGGGTACCAAAGCTATTAATCTGGTGGTATTCAAATGTCATTGGTTCGATCCTGATGTCACGAGAAGAGCCCCTGAGATTGGGCTAGTTGAAATTCGACAGGACACCGTTTACAAGGGAGACGATGTCTATATTGTGGCTCAATAGGCCACACAAGTTTATTTCTCCCATGGGCGTGTCAAGAAGACGACAATCTTATGGGTTGGTACCTTGTGCAGTTAGTATCGCCGCGCGGTAAAGCGCCTCTCCCAACGATGATGACTACAACTTCGACCCAAACACATATAACGGAGAGTTCTTTCAACCTGAGGGGCTAGAAGGGAGGTTTGACATTGACATTTTTGAGCTGATGGACATGGAAGAAGACGATGACAATGATATTGATGAGGACGAGGGTGATGAGGTGCACAATGCCAAGGAATTAAGAATGCTTGAGCGATTACAGTTTGGTGGTGACATTGATGAGGACGAGGGTGATGAGGATGATGGAGACAACACCGATTGTTTCGACAATATGACAGTGATGACGACACACGTGTGCCACGAGCAACACACGAGGGGCACTAGCCCTGACAATCGTGGAGATAATTTTTATTCATGTAATGCTATATTGTTATAATTATTTTGCAATTATGTTTCGTTCATTTTGTATCTCTTTATAAATACTTATCGTTTATTTATGCTAATTGATTTTATCTTTGCAATGGCAGGCACTCGATAAAATGTCGGGCGGAAGGCGGCAACAGCGGCGGGTCAACTCGCGCTACCAGAGGTCCAGCTCACCACCCACCGCAGCCGAGGAGCCGTCGACGAGGAGGGCGAGACCGGCCGCCCCCGCGGACGTCCTAGGAGGGAGCTGACTCCCGACCTGACTCCCGACCCGGTGTAGACCTCCTCGGACCACGACCAGGGGGACGCCAGAGGGATGACCAGGAGGACGTCGGACGACGACACCACTTCCTCGGAGCGTCGCCAGGGGGACCTGGGGGACCAGGGGGACGAGATCGTAGGTGCCTCAGGAGGGGGTTCCCTTCCTCTGCTTCGAGCAGAGTCTACTTGCGCGGCCCCCTCGGCTCCCACAGCAGCGGATCGCACCTAGCCGCCGCCCCGGTGATTCGACCTTACGGCGACAAGTAAGTTACCATTAATGTTTTCACTACTTGTTCACATGACATGTTCAAATTGGACTTCCGACTAACAGTTGTTCTTAATGACTCATGCAGGAACTGGGAACTTGTGGCAGGGGGCAAGACACGCCATATCAATGGCACGTTAAGTCTTCTGATTCGGAAGAACTACCCTGGCTTGTCACCTACGTCGGGGTTAGGTCACCGCCCTGGACGTGGGACCACTTCGGTGCTGCTGGGACCCCACGTCACCACCGTTGCAGCGCGGATTAGGGCCGAGTTCTGGGTGAGTCTTGCCCGCACAACATTTCTCAATGATACGTATTTGTCGAACGTTCTTGAAATAATGAAAGGGTACATGTTGTCTTTATGCAGGAGTACTTTGCGTGCGAGGCGGGGAGAGAGGCCGAGGTGATGCACGTGCAGGACAGGGTCTGCAGGTCCCCGGCTCGCGGATATGTACCATGAGGCGCGGATCCAGTGCGTCATCAACTGCAAACGCCGACGTGTTAGAGACGGCGGTGAAGAAGACGGATGCTAGGCAGATAATGCTGACCAGGGAGACCGACCTCACTAGGGAGCAGTACATCCAGGTACGTACAAAACAGTAATACTGATTGGTCCATCCATCACTTAGCGGCTCTTCTAACATATTAAATACTTATTGTCTTGCAGTTCTGTCCTGGTTGGTGCGCCAATCACCTAGACTGCTGGTTGGCCATTGTGGACAAGTGGAAATCGGATGAGTGGTACGAGAGGCACAGTGCCCGCCGAGACTGCCGCCTGCAGATGCCTGGGGTGCCACACCACCAAGGCAACCTTAGCCTCAACGCGTACGCCGACAGATGGGTATGCTCTACTGATTTTTTTTATTCTAACACTCAATTACTCATTACTTGTAATTATCTGTGTGTTTTCCTCGCAGTCCCAGTCGCATGGTGGTGAGGAGTGCCTCCCTTTCAAGGCGTACCACTTGTCACACCAGGGCAAGGCGACTGCAACGAGCACCCAGTACAACCCGAACGCCGGGCCTGAGGCGTACACACAACGCGAACGCCTACACAAGGTCACCGAGTACACCACGGTGGCTCGCGAGCGCCATGGGGACACTACTAGAAAACAGGCCTTTTGACGATCGGCAACTGAGCTTTAGTCTCAGCAAAAATTTGCGTTCGGGGCTAAAGACTTTTAGTCCCGGTTGGTATTACCAACCGGGGCTAAAGGTGAATCTTTAGTCCCGGTTGGTAATACCAACCGGAACTAAAGGTCCTGGACCTTTAGCCCCGGTTGGTACCAACCGGGGCTAAAGGTCCAGGACCTTTAGTTCCGGTTGGTATTACCAACCGGGGCTAAAGGTCCTTCCCGAGTGGATTCAAAAGAAAACGTCCAGAACTACATCACGTGGGTTGCGTAGCTCAGTTGGTAAGTGTGCCTGAGGCGAGAGGTGCTGAGTTCGAATCACACACAACACACATTTATTTTTCGTCCGTGGACCTTTAGCCCCGTGGGAAAACACCCGGGACTAAAGCCGAGACCTTAGTCCCGGATTCTTAGTCCCGGTTGAGATACCCGGGATTAAAGGCCCAGTTCCACCGGGGCTAAAGGCCCGATCTGTAGTAGTGGGAGGACTTCGATCCGGCCAGCCAGCCCCTAGATACAGACCTGGTGATGAGGCTGGGAGGAGGGAAGTAGCACGACCGGTACTGGATAGCCAACAACGCAGTTGACTCGTCCTCTGTTCCCAACCTCGCCGAGATTCGAGCTGCCAGCACGAGCTCCTCCGTCCCCATACGACCTCGGCAGCCGACCTCACAGCAGATGATGGCAGCACTTCAGGTAATTACTTGTTTTATTCGTCGTTCATTGCTTTTTACACATATACCTTGTCTTTGCATTGTTTAAACCTTACGGACGAATTTTGCAGGCCCAGATACAGGCCCAGGTGGACCAGGTGCAGAGGTTGCAGGCCATGCACGAGGCCCAGGCGGCGGCCCATCGTCGCGAGTTACTGGCCGTCCAGCAGCGGGAGGCGCAGAGGACGCAGGACATAGCTCACTTCTTTGGGAGCCTGAACATCCGGGTGTTGTCGTGCCTCCCTCGCTGCTCACATCCTTTTGTGCCTCCTGTTACTCCTTCGACAGAGACTCCGGTGAGTATATATGGTTGTTTATATTTCTTTAACTTTTACGGCCGTCCTCCAGGTGCTAACGAATTTGCTTCTTCTTTGTGCACTCACAGTCGGAGGGTTTCGGCACCGACTCCTCACCTGGCCTTCCTCCGCACACTCTGCGCATCACTGGTGGCCCTCCTCCGCAGCCTGGGTGGCTCCCCGGTGGCCCTCCTCCGCCCTATGGGTGGCCAGGTTACCTTCCTGGCCAGTTGGGGTACACCGGGTGGCCATCTGGACCTCCCGCCCCCCGCGTGGCAAGGTTGGCAAGGTGGTCCTTCGGGCGGGTCGTGGGACGCGTGGCAAGGTGGGGGTTCTTCACAATCTGAGCACCAAGGTGAGCAGTGAGGCCGACTTAGATTTGTCAGGGACTTGTGAGATGGATGTGATGGACTTGTGAACTTGTGATGAACTTGTAATAAACTGTGACCTTGTGATGCATGGAGACTGAACGTGTGATATTCGTTTGAAATGGATATGCATGTGATATATGGATGTGTGATATATATGCATGTGATATTTGTCTGAAATGAAATATGGATGTGTGATATGTTTTCTGTGTAGGGAAATGAAAACAGAAAAAAATTCCATTTTCCCCAGCTTTGCCGAGTGCCACACTCGGCAAAGAGGTCATTGCACTCGGCAAAGCTGGGCAAATTTTCCCCAGCTCGCCCTCTTTGCCGAGTGCCTTGACCATGACACTCGGCAAAGAAGCCCTCTTCGCCGAGTGCTGGCCATCGTGGCACTCGGCAAAGAGGCCCTCTTTGTCGAGTGTCCGGCCAACGTGGCACTCGGTGAAGGGGCCCCCTTTGCCGAGTGCCGGCCCACGTGGCACTCTACGAAGGGGCCCTCTTTGCCGAGTGTCGGCCCACATGCACTCGGCAAAGAGGCCGTGAAGTGACGGCTCCGTTTGGCTTCGCTGAGTGCTGACCTGGCACTCGGCGACGCCTTTGCCGAGTGCCCGATATTTGACACTCGGCAAAGAAATCGTTGCCGATAATTTCTTCGCCGAGTGCGCACTCGGCGAAGCCTTCGCCGAGTGCGAGAGGCCCTTTGCCGAGTGCAGCCAGCACTCGGCAAAGCCGGCGTTCCCTGTAGTGTATGCAATTAGTTTTGTAATTAGTTTATGTTTAATATTCTAAATTAGTTTCTAACTTCGACGTGATAAAGACTAAAGTTTAGTTCGGGATATCCAAATATTTCTAAGCTTTTCCCTTTCTAATATCAATGTACAAAATAGGTACACCGTACCTACACACACGTTTCTTGTATAAAAACAATAGTAAAGTAAAACTATGTAGGTGCACCGTACCGTGCATGAGAGATGCTCCATTGCACTAACAAAGGCCGCTGTAGCGCTTTTCATATACACCACTGCGACCATCAGAGGCATATATATGTACTTCTTCTACCACCTTTTTTTACTTCCAAATGGTTTTAGGGTGTGTTTGGTTCACATCCCCTAGAGTTTAGCCACTAAAGTTTTGTTACTTTTAGTCACTAAAGTTCCAAACACTCCTACTAAAAGTCACTTTTAACACTACAACTCTAGTGACCTCCGCTAAACTTAGTGGCTAAATTTTAGGGGGTGAGAACCAAACACCCCCTAGTTTAGCACTATCTAGCCATAGACACACACGGATTACGGAGTGTAGTGGATAGTGCGGAGTGCACAATAACACACAAAAACGCATCTCATTACCCTAACAGCCAGCCTCATCACGTCATCATCAATTCATCATTGCGTCCACCAGCAAGAGCAGTCATTTACCGAACGCTACTGCAGCTCCTTGTTTCTTTATGCCGTCGACCGCGATGTCTTGGGACGGGTACGGCGGGCAGATCTTCCCCGCCACATGTCGTTCCACCACCACCAGGATACCCTGGAGGCCGTGTTCCAGCAGCCGGAGAGTACGGCCCCTCTGCAGGCGCCGGCGGCAGCGGGGGAGAGGGAGCTGTGCTGAGGAACGGGCACCCGCCCGTACGACCGTGGTGGATGCCGGCGTCGTCGTCCAGGTCCATGCCGCGGCGGCCGCACCGCGGAAGCGGCCGTTCCGGACGGATCGGCACAGCAAGATCCGCACGGCGCAGGGCGTGCGCGACCGGCGGATGCGGCTGTCGGTCGGGGTCGCGCGAGAGTTCTTCGCGCTGCAGGACCGGCTTGGGTTCGACAAGGCCAGCAAGACGGTGTGAACTGGCTCCTCACCCAGTCGAAGCCGGCCATCGACCGCCTCGTCGACGACGACCGCCGAGCCAGCGGCTGGACTCTCAGGAGGACCGACGACGGTGGTGAAGGCGCGAGGGGAGGGGAGCTCCTCAAGCACTTTGCTGTTTTGACGGCGGACTCGAGGGAGGAGGCGACGGAGAGGGAGATGGCAAGAAGCAGGTGCGGCGGCGGCGGTCCTGACGGGCCACCGCCGGCGCTTATGGAAGAACACGGCTGCGGCGAGCTGGGCTGGATTATGTCGGAGGCCGCAGGCGCAAGCGCAACAGCGGGAACGCCGGAGCAGATGGGACGGGCTGGAGTACTCTACGACCAGTATTGCCTGCAGCTCGAGAGAATGACGAGATGCAACGGAGGAATGCCAAGGTGATTTCTTGTGATGTGGTATGCAAAGCAAAGATATTATAGGTCTATAAACTCTAACGCGTGAGGACTTCCATTACGAAATTTTAGGCTTCTTCAGCCATGATCCGTTGCTACATAGTACATATAAATCAATCAACACTGGTGGTTTCTCTATCAGTCAAAAAGACCCATTAGAGCCGGGGTGTGTTATTTGGTTAATGGCATTAACCTTATTATTGCTGTTTGTCAATTATTCATATAATCGTGTGCTAATGATATTTGTTACTTTTATTTAGTGTACTTGCCGAAACTTGAGGTTATGAAGTTGCATCTTCTGAGTTTTGTGTAGGATATAAACTCCATGGGCATATGATCCTTCAATTCAACACAATTTGAACACGGAATTTCAACCATATCAATTATCAGATGAAATAAGAAAATAGTTACGGAATCTAGCTAATATGCTAGAATTTAATTATCCCTCATATAGGAAATAGATTACGTTTTGCATATGGTTTCGGTCAAACAATGAGAATATAAATCATGAATAACTTTTAAGTTGTTGAGTTTGAAAAATATAAAACCATATGAATGGATTTGTCTTATAAATTTCATAAAATATACATATATCACTTTTGATAATATTTTTTTTTAGTATAAGAGAGTCAAGTTATACTTTAGAGACCCACCGTATCGATGTCCAAACGTCATCTATTTTCTATACGGAGTGAGTACATGCTACTCTTCAAGCAAGATCCTAGTAGTGCGTGGCCAATCTTAACCAATGGTGGTAAAGTAGCGCATATGATGGATATATGGATAATTTGCTTAAACTCAAATATATGCATGGCAGATTTCCATAAAAATCAGAATGGGATTTTTACTTGAATCATCTGGAACTATTTCTATTAATGATTCCAGGCCTTAATTTAGACATACACGATTTGGAGTACACTTTACTTATTCCCAGTTCTTTATCATAAATTTTTCAACTCTAAATTGCAATTAATAATGCATCATCGAAGAGTTTAAGTCTTATACAAAGAAAATCAACAATTTACATGGTCTGCTGTGATCGATGTGTTATCACATTTCAGTTCCTTACATCTTACGTCCATACCTCAAATAAAGCTCTTCAGACACTAAACCTATATATGTGTATCAAGGTCAGCAGGAGAAATACCTTGTGTCAATTCTATCCCAAAATACATGCACCTGAATAATTTTCAACTTATTATTAGCAAGTATAATTGCATGCCTGTTATTTAGATGATATTATTCTTCAGAACATTATTGCATAAAATTCAGCCAAAGTTAGAACAGAAAGTACTAATGTAATCAATCTATATTGCACGTTGTTCATATGTGTATATGGGATGCAATGCATCGTTCTTTCACATAAACTTTATATATATATCTCAAGAACATGCTGTTTACTCACTGTACTATCATATGCTTCACTCTGTTGTTTCATCTATTAAGAAAGATGAGTCTGCAAATTGCTTTCAAGAAATAATCGATGTAGTTATTCTTTTGTCCGATTAATTATATTAGAGCTTCATCAAGATCAAATATTTCCCTTACAGCTATCTATCAGAAAATTTTCCAACTTCAGTGGATGGGGTAGGTGTTCTCCTTATTTATGATATATATGTTCTAACTTCTATCTGAACAAACTGAAAATGGGAACGCGTAGCTAATATTCACAACTCTCCAGAAAACAAAAGTGATAATAATCCCCTGAACCATGATCTTTAGAATTGTTAAGTTCAACTGTTTATGAGCGAGAAAGCATGGCGATTCAGAATTTGGGCTTGTTAACTGGTATGTCAGGTGCATAAGAAAAGATGGGAGAGCTGAGGGAAATAGTACTGTTTGATTGACAGCAAGTAAAGAAGAAGTTGTGCGTTCATCAATCATTGAACGTACGGCATGTAGGAAGTTGCATATGAAGGAAACTAAAAGACACATGGGGTATACATTCTTTGCCCAAGCTTCTACATACTGCCTGCATTGCCAATTTTTGTCTATTAGTATAGAGACATGATTTATATGATTATTTCTACCACTTCTAGAGTGAACTAAGAATATTTGATGATACTAATAAAAAGCATTTACGTTCGTTAAAGGCTTTCTAATAGTTGAATTGTGCTGCTAGTAGTGCAGGGGTAAAAGACAAACTAAATTGTCCAAAGACAATCGAACCTTAAGCTTGAGGCTATGTTTTGCAACTAGCTAGACTATGTAAAACTCTATTAGAAGGATAACTCTATTTGCAGGGTTTTGTACAATACATGTCTGCAATGAAATTTGAAGTTAGAACTGTATTGATTTTTGTTCTGTCACATATGTAATCCAGCAGCATGCATGCTCAAGGATAAGGTCTGGTAGCAGCAAGCCAAAATTCATCTACCTCTTCCTCATTATTTTACTCAAACCATAGTGTCATCAACTATTGAAAACTATAGTAAAAGATGATGATGAGGACACAAACCTTATACATAGTATTTTTGCATTAAAAAAGAACAATTCAGCGAGAATGATGCATATATAATTGATGGAAGGGAACAGTTTTAAATGGCAAAATCATTCACATGCCATTCACAGCCGAAGCACATAAGTCAAATCTAGATTATTTGAAGAACTTGGACAGCTGATATATAATTTAATATAGTATATGGTTGATGTGGCTTTTAGTTTTATATTTTGTTTCCTGTTTCTATAGTGCAAAAGGATACTTGTCATGTCATGCATGTTTGATGTTGTACTTATTATTCATTAATGTTGGAGGATAAAAATATTGATTGTTTCATGTATTTAATGTGTTATCTTTTTCTTTTCTGCAGCGTATGCACACTCTTTCTTTCTTCGATTGATTCACAGCATGTTTTCGTCATCTAGCATGACATATGTTTTGCACAATTCGAGACAAACATGTACCCCTCCGTCCCATTTAAAATGTCGTTTTTGACTTTCAACTTCTTTTGTTCATCGTCGTCTTATTCAAAAAATTTATATAAATATTGTTTATTTTGTTATGACTTATTTTAATAATTAGATATATATTTTTAACAATGATCTATTTATTTTATTATTTGCATAAAAAATTAGAAACAATAATTTTGATAGGACGGAGGGAGTATCTATATAAATTCATGATAAATGATATTCATTCTGATCATGCTATGAATTAGCCGGAAGCCGAGATCGACATGAATATATACAATCCTAGGAAAACAAACTAGTGTTTATTATACTCAGAAATAATGAAGTTGAGTGTGCATACATGAACAGCGTCATTTAGTTCGAATACAGTTATATTTTATTTAAGAAATATAATCTTGTTTGGGATTTAATTTATGGGTCGTCGGAATTAAAGTTTTGGACTTCTTGACTTCTGAAGGCTTAATATTATGCACTTCCTAAACAAATTAATCAAAACAATGCCAAATGTGTATGCATCTGTTTCATATTTTGTAAATGATAATATCATTTTATTTTTTTAACTTCGAGCTGGTGTCATTAACAGAAAATTGTCTGTGTACTGTATTCTGAGATTTGGTGAACTTGAACTATCTCTGTGCAATAGGGATTTCTAACAACTTCTCCAATTATAGTAAACTATATTGATGGCATCTATTATATTGAACAGTGTACTCAAACTGATATCTATATATAAGAGAAATAATTTAAGGTATATATGTGTAATTATAATAAGTCTTCTAGTATAATAATATAATTTTCATGGAACATGACTTTTATTTATTGGTAGTACGCATTTGCAAGTTCAGGCATTCAAGTTTCAGCAAAGTAGAACCCGGCCAATATAGTTGGATCAGGTCTACTGGAATTAGATTAATTGTAATTCCCATGCACATCGCTCTTTTTTTAAAAAAAATACTATAGGTCATTCATTGCTAGTGGTTATAATAAACTAACTAACAAAATACAAAAGTCAATAAATTAATCAACGAATGTGGTAATAATAAGTATGTACATATGATAAAGTTGATGTTCGATTATGACTAGTAGCGGGAACGTACTCTAACATAGTCCCTCCATATATGAAATAGAAGTCGTTTAGGACAGCGACACGATCTCCAAAGCATAACTTTGACCCTTGTTTTTTGAAATATTTTTATTGTAAAATGGTATATGTATATTTTTATGAAAGTACTTTTCAAAACAAATTTATTTATATATTTTTGTATATCTCTAAACTCAATAATTTAAAAGTTATTCATGATTTATATTTCCAATGTTTGACTCAAACCTTATCCAAAATGACTTCTATTTCCTATATAGAGTGAGTATATATTAGTACTCCCTTCATACCTATATTAGTTGTCGTTTAGGACAGCGACACGATCTTCAAAACACAACTTTGACCTCTATATTTTTATAAAAATATTTATGGAAAAGTGATATATTTATACTTTTATGAAAGTATTTTTCAAGACAAATCTATTCATATAATTTTCATATTTGTAAACTTAGAAACATAATAGTTATTGATGATTTATATTCGCAATGTTTGACTAAATCTTGTTTAAAACGACAACTAATATGGGTATGAAGAGAGTACTTATTAATTGTTAACTTGAAATTAAGTCATCCTAAACAGACACCTGCTTGAGGACATCACTAGCAAACGAGCAGCGAATAATAATAGTTAATAGATAGACAACCTAGCTAGTTGTACCAGGACACAAGTGATGCCTTGTTATGTTTCATTCAAATACTCCGTACGTAAGAACAGTACACACAAAAGGCTGAATATAATTAATGATGTGTGGTAACATATGCATATACAGTAGTACTTCGTATTAGAGAGAGATTACATTATATTATATTTATTTATTTATTTATATATACACACACATACACACACGTACATACCTGTATTGTAGTATTTGAGCTCTTCAGCAGCACTGGATTATTGGACTGGACTGACTGCACGTACGTCCAGAGTCTGTAGCTAGCTATCAGGCATTTGGGAGTGGATTTGGCAGGGCATCAACTGGATCGGATATATAGCGGCTTCGGAGCTTGTGGCCATGCTTGCTGCTGCATGTGTGCATGTGCATGTGCATGTGCATGTGCATGTGTGCTATTATTTTTTCTAAAGGTGCGTTGGTAGGGGCCATGATGGCACTTGTTATCAGACGGCACACGCAACGCAACTTTGAAGAGGCGGGCCGGGGCTGCCGGGAGAGAGAGACAGAGAGACTCACCGGCCGTACCGCCGCATGCAACCGCTAGCCAGCACGAGCACGCCGCTACCGGCCGGAGCAGCAACCAGCAGCATATACTAGCTCATTCTTTCTTTAGAGCTATATGGAGGGAGGCCGGGCTCCGCTTCTTTTCTTGACTGGATGGATAGCCATGCATGCGTATATACAAGTCTACAGCTAGCGGACTCTCTAGGCGTGCTGCTGTCGTTCGCTCACTGCCTGAACGTTGCTCGGTAGTGGACGCCCAGGAGATGCTGCGTTTCCATCGTCTGAGCTTGATCGTTGATTTGTGTATAGCAATGGTGGCTGGTGGGAGAGACACCTGCTCATTGTTAGACCGTCCTATATTAAATACTCTCTCTCTCTCTATATATATATATTCTAAACTATAAGTCAGTCTGGTTTTTAAATTAACATAGTTTTATTTTATCATATCGTTAGTGTATGTATTTAGGTGCATAAACAAAACTGTATCTTAAAATTTGAACTACAATTTAGATATAGAGCCGGAAGTATATCGTACTGTATTCCTTATCGGCGTAGACATCCATTTTCTGGTTTCGGCCCTGTTCTGCACTTTGTCGGCACGTCCACGAAATCCGAGACATGTCTCCACTGCCTGTTCAGCATCTTCCTCTCTGCATACCTGTTCAGATACTGTTTGCGTCTTCTGTCTCTGCATAGGCTGCAACATTTGTCGTGTACCATCGTTGGGATTTCGGTGTTAATCTCTCTCTATATAGTATTCATCCATCCTAAATTACAAGACATTTCACTCTTTTTGACATCAACTTGATTACACTTTGATATTTTTATTTATTTTTGTGGAAAATATCAATCTTTTGTCGTGGTTTTGTTTTTGATAGAAATTCTTCAAGAATAACTTAAATTTGATTTTATTTGTATATTTTTTTAATAAGATGAGTGGTTAAACTTGAGGACAACACTATCTGAAAAAAGCTCTGTAAGTACGAGACCTCTTTCACTGTGGGGCGGCTGGTGTTGGAGCCGCACTTATAGTGGCATATTGGTGCTCAGGGTTACCAGCCGTCCCTACAAAACACTGTAGGGGCGGCTGGAACCGCCCCTACAGTGGACCACTGTAGGAGCGGTTCAATCACCAGCCGCCCCTATAGTGGCACACCACTGTAGGGGCGGCTGGTGATTGAACCGCCCCTACAGTGGTCCACTGTAGGGGCGGTTCAATCACCAGCCGCCCCTACAGTGGACATCCGAATAAGACCTACAGCCAGCCTTCTTCCACATCGGGACAAGCTGTTCAAACCGAGAAAAAAGGTTGGGAGCCTTGGGCTCCTCCTAAAACTTGGTCTACTAAGGGGGGGAGGTTTTGATCTCAAATACTTTAATGGAGAGCTTGTAGAAGGTAAGAAAATGCTATTCCACTCATTTTTTGAAGTTTTAATGGTTGATTAGTGAGTAATTAGAGTTTTAATGGAATAAGAGCTGATGATCAAGAACTTGTGAAGAACTTGGTAGCTACCTGTTTAGCCAACTCTCTCCCTCTCCTTTGTTTTGCCAATGATGAAAGTGTCTAAGTTTATACATTATATGGAATACCTGTGGCTGCCCCAACATTGCCTTCTCTCTCTCTCTGTTATGCCTTGATGCTCCAAGTTCTTGATCAAATGATGATTGACATGTTTCTGAGGCCTCTACCACCACCACCACCACTACTGTTTATTTCAGCAGATGTTGTTTAGTTCAGACACTCTACTACTACTACTACTACTACTACTACTACTACTGCTGCCCTACTACTACTACTGCTGCCTACTACTACTACTACTACTACTGCCTACTACTACTACTACTACTACTACTACTACTACTACTACTACTACTCTACTACTACTACTACTACTACTACTACTACTACTACTGCTGCTGCTGCCTACTACTACTATTACTACTACTACTACTACTACTACTATACTACTACTACTACTATACTACTAGTACTACTAGTACTACTACTATTGCCTACTACTACTACTACTTAGTATCTAAATCACACTTTGTATCTTGCATATAATAAACCAAGCACGAAATGTCGCGGAAAGCAGGTAGTACAGCCCGAGGCCTCGAGAAATGATGAGCAGCCAACCCATGGAGAGCAAGAAATAGAGGACCAGCTCCATCAGGAGCAGTTGAATCTTGAGTTAGAAAATGATCTTGAGGTGATGCTTACTCAGGAAGAGCAACTTGATGAGAAGGAGGGGAACAAGTGAAGACGAAAGTGATGACGAAGAGGAGGATGAAGGACCATTGGATATGAAAGTCCCGAGATCCACATCTGTCGGGGGAACGCCAAAGGGTACCCCCAGTCCAAGCAAACAAATAGGTTAAACCTAGAACACAAATCAATAACGGACCAAACTAATTCTAACCCCCTAAAGGCCAACCCCTCGAGACCTGCAAACGCTGGTCCACACCGGCCCTCCAAGCCAAGCCTCGGGCGAACTCTCGCTTTCCGTCTCGCCCCAGCCCTCCAAGCCAAACCTCGGCGAACACTCGCTTTCCGTCTCGCCCGAGGCCTCCAAGCCAAGCCTCGGGCGAACGCTCGCTTTCCGTCTCGCCCGAGGCCTCCAAGCCAAGCCTCGGGCGAACGCTCGCTCTCCGTCTCGCCGAGCCCCCCTCCGAGCCGAGCCCTCCAAGCCGAGGCGCGTCCAGGCCTTGGCAAGGCTCCACTGCCCTTCGAGCCCCCCACAGCCGAACATCAACCTCGAGACCCCCGCGCGGGGCCTCGAGCCCTCTGGCACAGCGGCTTATCCCTCGAGGCGCTCTATGACCCCCTCGAGCGGTGCAGACGTAGGATGCCAGCCCCCTACCGCGCATTTAATACATCCACCTACTCCAATCACGTCCCTCTGCAGCCCGACGTACCACAGTAACCAGGGCAAAGTCAAGTCTCGTTTTCACCACAAGCATGGGCAAAAGGCACCAGCACAGCACTGTTCGACCATACCTTGCACTGTGGCACGTCCCGGTCACATCTCGAGACCCGAGACCCGGATTTTCCGCTGTACGACCAGGCTCCCCGACTCAACGCGCCATACCTGCGGGGACTCGAGCCCCCCGCAGGCGCCATCTCGAGGCCGGCTCCGCGCCCTTCGAGCCCTAACTACTTTCATGCTATTGGAGGACAGGTACCCCAAGACCCGGAGGGACCCCGCCGCGTCCTGTACGTTCCGGGATGGGTGCTGTACCTCCCCCACCTCGCCGCGCCACCACGTCCGCGCCCAGGATGGAAGCCACGCTCAAGGATGCTTCAACAGCAACGCCCACGTCGGCTACAATGTCTTCGACAAGACAGGGTTCCTACCCTTCTCCGTATGGGCACACCGTACGCCCCGACACCTGTAATAACCCTTATGTAACCCTGGCCTCCCCTTGCTCTATAAAAGGGGACCCAGGGCCCTCATTCAGGAGGACGGATAGAACTTCAGAGACAACACACGAGTCCCACACAGGCACGAGTCCGGACTCCGGTCTACGCTCACTGAGCTTGTATTCGCCCCTGTACAAGCACTTAGGTGCAAGTAATACAAGAACATCCCCCCCGCTGGACGTAGGGCCTTCTTTGCCCGAACCAGGATAAATCCTTGTGTCCTCTTGCATCACATCCAGGAAGAGAAGCACGCGATCATATTACTTGTTGGTGTGATACCCGGGTACGAAACACCGACAGTTGGCGCGCCAGGTAGGGGCCTTCGCGTGTCCGAGCCGATTTCTCGTTGATTCCTGGATGGCTTCATCCCCTCTTCCGTTCTCGGCTGGTGCCATCGTCTGGTTCGGGAGCCTCGAGTTCCTGGCCACAGGCACAGCAACGAGCTGACTCTGCTCTCCACGGAGGGCCCCGAGCGGAGGGCGTGTCACGCACCCCGCGCGGGGGGCGTGACGCGTCGCCCGCACCACCACACACTCGCCACACATCGCGAGCGGCGCCTTCGTCACCGTCGTTCGCCGGGCCCCCTTCGGTTCCCGCGGCAAACGCCACCCCCGGCGCCCCCCTTTCCTCCTTGCAGGGTCCCCGAGGGAAACCAGCCCGGCGCGCGGCCGGAGACTTCCAGGGCGCGCCCGCGCCCGCCTAGCGACTTCGCGTTCATCATGCGTACGGACTAGGAACCAGGCCAGAGGCCTCCGAGCCGTGCGCCGTCGACGCCACTCAGCCTCCTCCCGCACGGGTCGCGCCGCGCTCGACGCCAGCGGTTCCCGGTCGGCCTCAACAACTCTGCGGCTGTATACGCCCACCACCTCGACGAGCGCCATCAGACCAGGACCGGACGGTGGCGGACCGGGAGCAGCGTTCGGGCGTGCTGCTGCAGGCCATGGCCAACCTGGAGATCGTCCACCCCGCGTGCGTCGACCGCGACTTCTCGCGAGCCATCGAGCCACCTCGGCGAGCCAACGTCGGAGAGGTACCCGCGAGCTGCGGTCCCAGCATCGGCCAAGGCGGCATGCCGTCAACGGCTCCGACTCCGACGAATACGACTACCACGACCCCGACCTCTGGGATCCCACCAGGGAGTGCTTCCAACTCGAGGGAGTCGTATGCGATACCGAGGACGAGGGCGACGACGACAGGCCGGCGCTCGACCTAAAGGGACCCAGCGACGTGGCCGCGGCAGGCGGATCACGCGTTCAGGGAAGGGACGAACCTCCATCAGCACCGGCTGTACCGCCTCAAGCACGACGACGGCCGGGCGCGCAACTCGCACAAGTGCAAGAGGCAATCACCAAAGCCGAGGAAGAATGGCGACACCTGCTGCAGCTCCGGCAAACCCTGATGCAGGAACCACCCCCCAGCCCCGAGGAGCCGGAGCTCGAGGCCAGGCTCGAGAGGTCCACCGGCGGATCCTCGAGGACGGGGCACCAGCACGCCCCGAGGTATGTTTCCCGCGAGCCGGGCAGAACGTGGTGGCGGCGGCTATGATGCTCCGTGACCTGCCCGCCGTCTCCAACCCCGACGCCAGGCGCATGCTCGGGAAATGAAAAACCTCCTCGAGACAGCCGCGGTACAGCAGGCGAGAGCTCGGCGTCACGCCGACGCGGAGCAGCCTCGGGGAGGCCGCGGACCACGCCCCGCGACGATCGCGAGGCATCCGTCCACCAGCCGGACGCCTCTCGAGCTAGGCCTCCGCGAACGGATCGTCGACACCGGCCACCTCGAGACCCCAACGACGCCCGCAACGACATCAACCGACGGCGCAAGGACAAGGGGGCCCAAGAGCGTGGCTATAGCGCCCATCGAGGGGGGCGCTACGACAGCGACGAGGACCGGCACAGTCCTCGAGCCCCCGGCCCCCGAGTCTTCAGCCGGGCCATCCGCAGCTCAACCCTCCCCGACCGCTTCCGACCGCCGACCAACATCGTGAAGTATGACGGGGAGGTCGAGCCCAAGCTCTGGCTCTCGGACTTCCGCCTAGGCTGCCAACTGGGCGAACAAAGAACGACGACCGTGTGATCATACGCCAACTCCCACTTTACCTCTCGGACACCCGCCCGCCGGTGGCTCGAGGGGCTCCCGCCGGATCGGATCCATGACTGGGCCGACCTAGTCAGGGTCTTCGACGGGAATTTCAAGGGGACCTGCGTGCGCCCAGGCAACCCCTGGGACCTACGGCGTTGCAGGCAGGCGGCGGATGAGCCCCTCCGCGACTTTGCTCGGCGGTTCTCGAAGCAGCGTCTCGAGCTCCCCCACGTGCCTGACGAGGACGTCATCTCAGCGTTCCTCGCGGGCACGACATGCCAGAGCTTGTTCATGAGCTAGGGACGCTATACCGTTCTGGGACGGTCGAGGACCTGATGGATCGCGTCACCAGCTTTGCTTCGGGCGACGAAGCAGTGGGGGCCTTCTTTGGCCGTTCCACGGACCAAGGTAAGGCGGTGATCGCGCCGGAGGGCTCGAACAAGGGCAACGACGCCAAGAACGACAACAATGACAGCAACAAAAGGAAGAAAAACAAACGCAAGGGGCCAGAAGGCGAAGCGTGGCGCCGATGACGACACGACGACAAAAGGTGCTCGCAGGCGCCCTCGAGCCTAAGAAGCCCCGAGGCCCCCTGACGGGGCTGTTTTCGACCAGATGCTCGGGATCCCTGTACCTACCACAGGGGCCCCGTAAATCACAATTTAAAGACTGTCGACTGTTGAAAGGCTACTACTCCAAACTCGGCGATAAAAAAGAAGACGCCTCATGGGCAAGAATAACAAACGGCGCGATGAGGGGACACGCGGACGGAACTACTTCCCCCCGGTGCGCGACTGCTACATGATCTACGGGGGCCGACCGTCGGGCTCTCAGCTTGAGAAAGAAAGAAGGAGCGCCGCGGATCTTTGCACTCGCCACGACGCCCCCCGGTACCTTGACTGGTCCTGATGCGCCGATCACGTTCGATCGTGACGACCATCCGACCGTGTCATAAACCCCGGGAGCGTACCCCCTCGTCGTCGACCCCGTCATAGTCGACGTTAGGTTCTCCAAGGTGTTGATGGATGGGGGCTCGAGCCTCAACATCATATACCTCGAGACCCTCGACCTCCTGGGGATTTCAGAGGGACAGCTCCGACCCAGCGTCGGGGGGTTCCACGGAGTAGTACCAGGAAAGAAGGCCCACCCCCTCGGGCGCGCATCGACCTGCCGGTTTTCTTCGCACACCGGCAAACTTCCGTCAGGAAACGCTCACCTTCGAGGTGGTCGGCTTCCAAGGGACCTACCACACACCATCATCGGCCGGCCAGGCTACGCCAAGTTCATGCGATTCCTAACTCAACGTACTTGAAGCTCAAGATGCCGGGGCGGGGCCACAAAGGGGTCGCGATTCACCGTCGACACCTCCTACGAGCACGCATACCACTGCGACGTGGAGTGCGTCGAGCGGGGGGAGGCCAACGTCCACCTCGACTCGCTCGAGGCCTTGGGCAGCTCTGGCCACCGAGGAAACCCCAGAAGCAAAGCGTCAACGCCGGCACCTTCGAGCCGGCTGAGCACACCAGCAAATACCCGTCGACCCGACCTCGGCCAATGGCAAGACGCTGACCATCAGTACGGCCTCGAGCCCAAAATAGGAAGCAGTGCTCGTCGACTTTCTCTGCGCGAACGTCGACATGTTTGCGTGGAACCCCTCGGACATGCCGGGCATACCGAGGGAAGTCGCCGAGCACGCCTTGGAGATCCAGGCCGGGTCCAGACCGGTGAAGCAACGCCTGCGCCGCTTCGACGAGGAAAAGCGCAGGATCATCGGCGAGGAGGTGCACAAGCTTTTGGCGGCCGGATTCATCAAGGAGGTATTCACCCAGAGTGGCTAGCTAACCCTGTACTAGTTAGGAAAAAGAATAGAAAAAATGCGGATGTGTGTAGATTACACTGGTCTGAATAAAGCATGTCCAAAAGTTCCATTTCCTTACCTAGAATTGACCAGATCGTCGATTCCACTGCTGGGTGCGAAGTGCTTTCGTTCCTTGATGCATACTCCGGTTACCACCAAATTAAGATGAGAAAGTCCGACGAACTTGCAACCTCTTTTATTACGCCTTTTGGCATGTATTGCTACGTTACAATGCCCTTCGGCCTTCGAAACGCCGGGGCAACGTATCACGATGTATGCAGCACATCTTTTGGCAAGCACATAGGCCGGAACCGTCGAGGCCTACGTCGATGACATCGTGGTTAAAACCAAGAAAGTCGGGAACCTCATCAGCGACCTCGAGACCACATTCGAGTGCCTCCGGGCCAAGAATGTGAAACTCAACCCCGAGAAGTGCGTCTTTGGTGTGCCTCGAGGCATGCTACTTGGCTACATTGTCTCACAACGGGGGATCGAGGCAAACCCCGAAAAAATCTCAGCAGTCACAAGGATGGGCCCGATTCGAGACCTCAAGGTGTGCAGAAAGTGACTGTCTGCCTAGCCGCTCTCAGCAGATTCATCTCAAGGCTAGGGAAAAAGCGCTACTACCCCTCTAACCGCCTGCTGAAGAAGACGGAACACTTTGCGTGGACTGTCGAAGCCGAGGAGGCCTTAACCAAGTTGAAGGGGTTGCTGACTTCCGCACCAATCCTCGTGCCGCGCAACCAGCTCAGGTGGCGATTCCCCCGAGCCTCTCCTCCTCTATGTGGCTGCAACCACTCAGGTGGTCAGCCGCGTCATAGCCGTCGAGAGGCACGAGGAGGTCATGCATTGCCGGTCCAGCGACCGGTGTACTTCACCAGTGAGGTACTCTCCGAGGCCAGGTCCGGTATCCGCACATTCAGAAGCTGCTCTACGGCATCATCGTCACAAGGCGCAAGCTCCAGCACTAACTTCCTCGCTCATCCCGTAACGGTGGTGTCGTCCTTCCCCCTCGGTGAGATCATCAACAATCGGGAGGCCACGGGGCGCATCGCCAAGTGGTCCACCGAACTAATGGGGAAGCCATCACCTACGCCCCGCGAAAGGCCATCAAGTCGCAAGCGTTGGCGGACTTCGTTGCTGAATGGACCGACACTCAGCTCCCGCTGGCGCAGATTCAAGCCGAGCTCTGGACTATGTACTTCGACGGATCCCTCACGAAGACGGGGCAGGCGCAAGGCCTGCTCTTTATCTCACCTCGGATTATGCCTCTACCGCTACGATGGCCTGCTACGCTTGCACTTCCCCCCGCCTCCAACAACGTCGCCGAGTATGAGGCCCTAGTCAATGGGCTGCGCATCGCCCTCGAGCTCGGGGTCCGACGCCTCGACGCCCGAGGAGACTCGCAGCTCGTCATCAACCAGGTTATGAAGCTTCAAGCTGCATCGATCCCAAGATGGAGGCATACTGCGGGGAGGTGCGCAAGCTAGAAGATAGTTTCTACGGCCTCGAGCTTAACACATAGCTCGAAAGTACAAATGAGGCGCAGACAGCTGGGCGAATTGGCATCCACGCGCGGCACGGTTCCACCAGACGTCTTCTCGAGGGACGTTTTCGAGCCGTCCGTCAAATCGAACCGGGGGGGGGGCTCGCCCCTTCGACGCCACCCCTCGAGCAAGACACGGGGGCTCGACTCTCAACGCCACCCCTCGAGAAGGACCCCTCGACGTCCGCGGAGGCGATGCAGGTCGACGCACCCGCCTCTTCTTCATCACGGCTCCTCGACTGGCGGACGCCCTACCTCGACTACCTGAACGCAGGCGAGCTACCAGAAGACAAGACGGAGGCCCCGCCATCGCTCGGGGGCCAAGACCTACGTCATCTACGGCGACGAACGGGAGCTATAATACCGACGAAGTCCGACTGGGATCCTTCAACGCGGCATCCCACTCGAGGAAGGGCGCAAGCTCCTCGACGATATGCACTCGGGGGCTTGCGGCCACCACGCAGCGCCGAGGGCCCTGGTTGGGACGCCTTCCGTCAAGGCTTCTATGGCCGACCGCCATTGGGGACGCCAAGCGTTTGGTCCAAGCGTGCCATGGGTGTCAATTCTACGCCCAAGCAAACGCACCAGCCCGCACACGCCCTGCAGATGATCCCAATCACTTGGCCATTTGCCGTTTGGGGCTCGACCTTGTGGGTCCCCTCAAAAGGACAAGTGGAGGATACACACACATGCTCGTGGCCGTCGACAAGTTCACCAAGTGGATCGAGGCTAAGCCGATAGGAGACCCACCTCCGAGAGGGCTGTCGAGTTCATCGCCAACATCATGTACCGGTTCGGGGTGCCTAAGTCATCATCACTGACAATGGCACCCAATTCACAGGCAAAAAGTTCACCAACTTCTGCGATGACAACAACATTCGCGTAACCTGGGCCTCGGTCGTCATACCCTCAATGCAAAGGGCAGGTCGAGCCGCCAACGGCCATGATACTCATGGGCTGAAGCCGAGGCTGTTCAAGACCCTCAAGAATTTCGAAAGGGGTGGGCTACAGACTCCCCTCGGTGCTGTGGGGCCTCAGGACTACGCCGAGTCGAGCCACCGGGTTCACTCCGTTTTTCCTAACCTACGGCGCCGAGGCCATCTTGCCTACGGACCTCGAGTACGGCTCACCTCGACTTCGAGCCTACAACGAGCAAACCAGCGACGAAAGGCTCGCACAACCCAAGGACCAGCTCGAGGAGCCCGAGACGTGGCGCTCATCAACTCTGCACGCTACCAGCAAACACTTCGATGCTACCATGACAAGCACGTGCGCAAAAGGGACCTAGCGGTGGAGGGACCCTCGTGCTTCGACGGCTGCAAGATAATCGAGGGCGCCATAAGCTCACCCCTCCGTGGAAGGCCCAGCATACACCGTAGCTAAGGTGCTCAAGCCAGGAACATACAAGCTCTACGACGATCAAGGCAGAATCCTGGCGAACGCGTGGAACATATCTCAGCTACGTCGCTTCTACCCTTAAGGGCCTCGAGGCCTTGTTCATTTTGTTGCTTTGTACAAACATGCCCAAAATGAATGAACAAACTCGTGCATTGTCTTTCATTTTGCTTAGCACTTAAGGTAGCCTCGACCCTGCTTTGCTCAGGGTCAAGCCTCCCTCGGGGGCTGACGGGGGGGCCTCACCCCCCAGACTCCGGAAAAAATGCGCGTTTTCTTTTCAAAAATTTTGACCCTCGTCTCGACTCGTGCCTCGAGTGAACTAGCGACGTCTAAATCCTAAAGTACCTCGAGCCTCCAAGGTCGGGGGGCGTCGACGTAGACGGCCACCTACGCCCCGGGCTACGGTGCCCTACCTACGCCTCCCCTCGAGGGGCTCGCGACGTATCGAAGGAACACAGACAGACTAAGTTAGCAGAAACTCGAGCTTGCGACAAAGAGAAGTGGTCAAACGCATTTGAAAAGAAAACAACCCCTTTAAACAAACAAGTCATATATACATACGGGTATCATCGGACCCTCATTCATGCATAAATTCTTACAGGGGCCCCGACGCCCAAATTTGGCGCGCAGGCCCTAGTCTTCGTCGGTGCGGTACTCCTCCCCGAGGTCCTCCACGGCGGGCTCAACCTCGACGCCCGAGCTCGAAGGAGGAGGGCTCCCGACACCGCTGCTGGCGTCAGGAGGCAGCACGTCCTCCTCGAAGATCTTGGCGCGAGATGTACCCGGCCTCTCCATCTTCTCCAAATTTTGTCAACACGGCGGTTGTTCCACTCCTCGTCCTTCCCCTCGATCTCGATGAAGCCGTTGGCGACAACGTGGACCGGGAAGCGGAACCGGAGCGAACGACCGCGAGCGTCTGCTTGACGCCATGATGGAGAGCTTGCCGGACACGGTCCCGCGCCGCTGCGTCGAAGAAGCACAAGGCGTCGACCAAGGCATCGCCTCGGGCCACCGCGCCTTCTGCCGCAGCTACTGGAGGAGCACCCCACATGGGGCCAAGCCGGTCGAGGGAGGTGCGAGCCCGCTCCGCCACCATCGTCTCGTCTTGGAGTTGGTCCAAGAGAGCCTGGTTCGTCCCGCGGAGCTCCTCGACCGTCTTCTCGACCCCTGCGCAACGAACAAGGAAGAGTGAGACTGCGGCGTAACAAAAAACTTCGAGACCCAAACAAGAACAAGGTGTAAGCCTCACCGTCGCAGTGTTGCCCCAGTGCGGCGAGGCGCTGGTCAGGCCCTCAGCACGCTGCTCAAGCCTGCGCTTCTCGGCCAGCATGAGGAGCTTCTCGGACCTAAGGTCCTCGATCAGCCGGCCCGCCTCCACCAGGGCCAGATCCTTGCGGATCACCTCCTGCCGCGCCGCCCCCTCGGCAGCTCGGGCGGTGGCGGCACCACTCTCGGCGTCTTCGGCCTCTTTTCTCGCCGCCTCCGCTGCGGTTCGGGCAGCGGCGGCCTCGCCACGGGCGTCAGCGGCCTCCTGCTTCGCCGCCTCGGCTTCAGCCCGGGCGGAGGTGGCCTCGCTTCGGGCGTCCGCGGCCTCCTTCCTCGACGCTTCGAGAACGGCGGCGGCCTCCTCCTTGGATCGAGCGACCTCGCCTCGAGCCACCCGGACCTCCGCCTCCGCCTCGTTGAGCCGGCTCGCCATTTGGGCGTTCCGGCTCAGCTCCGCGCGGAGATCTTGAAGCTCCGCCTCAGCCCGCGCGAGGGTGGCTGACACCTGTGCGGACCGGCCCGCCTCCTCGGAGCAGGACCGCTCCGCCTCCGCCATAAGCTCGGCCACCTCCCGGAAGATGGACCGCACCTCGCGCGGGGCCCCCCGCTGGGCCGGCTGCTCGATGGGAACCACGGCAAGGGGCGAGCTCAGTGGGACGGGAAACGGCCATATTGGACGGTCGAGCTCGATGTCGGGCAGATCCTTCTCCGCCTCGAGCTGCCCCGACAGCGACCCACCGCCCGACGGCACGGGCCCCGACTCCCTCCGACCCTCCGCCGGCACTTCCTGTTGCTCCGCCGCCTCCCGGCGGCGTCACTACCTCGCGTGGGGGCGAAGGCTCGAATGGCGGCGGATCGATCGAGGGAAGGCTCGACCCCGGGCCCTCTTCCCTGATCGGGTCCTCCGGCGTTTTGTCAGCGCTAGCAGGCCCCTCGGGCGCCTCCGTCACCGTCGAGCCCCCGGCGAGGAGCGGCCCCTGCTCCAGCTCGTTCAGGAGGTCCTCCACCGTCGGCTCCTCTCCGCCGACGCCTCTCCCCCTTTCCCTCCTCCGCAGCCCGGCTCGTGCTGGTCGGGGCCACAAGGGGCGCAGTCTCCTCAGCCCCAGACACCGGCGGGGCCGTGCTCGCCCCAGGCGCTTCCCCCGAAACAGCCGTCGCGGTGGGGGGAAGGGTGGCGCTCCCAGCTGGCGCCGTCGCCGGAGGAGGAGGAGGGGGAGGAGGCAGCGCCTCAGTTGACGTGGTGGAGGCTGGCTCGATGCCGTGAGCTGAGGCCCCTGCAATGCGAGATGATCACATGATATCAGAATCAAGGGGAATGCCTCGACCCCTGCGGTCGACGGCGACGACCTCACCAAAATTCGCGACGATCATCTAACCACCTCGAGCCATGGCAGCTCGAGCCTTCTCCAGCCAAGCGGCTTCTCTAGCGGAGGAAGGTGCCATACCTCGAGGTGCTTGTGCCTCGACGGGGCTCGAGGTCTTGCCCGCTTGGACGAAAGAGAGATCCACCTCCTGGTAGGAGCGCTTCCCCCTGAGAAAACGGAGATAGCATGCGTCATCAAAAGTACAGAGGTGAAGCCTCACTACCGACGAGACCAAGAAAACTACTCACCCGAAGCAGCGGCTGGGCTTCTTCCCGGAATCGCCGGACCCACTCGGGGGCTTCGAGCCCACCCCACGGCTCGAGCCCTGTGCCTGGGCCGTCTCCGCAGGGCTGGGATGGGGGGAGGGCTCCCGACGCCTCCCGTGACTCGACCTCGAGGGAGAGCCCTCCTTCCGCCCAACATCGCGGGAAGGCGACCGTACCTCCCTCGTGCTGTCGTCGTGGCGCCGCGCCCCGGCGCGGGCTCCGGGACCTGCTCCGGCGCCCGCGCTGGTGGTCGCGCCCTCCCGCGTCCGCTTCCGTGTCCCGGCGGTGGGGCGATGGGCTCCGGGGACGCTCATGCCCCTGGTCACGAGACGCTCGGGGACTCCCTCCCCGACGTCGTGGTGGCGCGGGCTCGACGCCTCCTCCTGGCGCCCGCCCCCTCCGCGGGCTCGACGGGCCCTTGACCTTGAGGTCTCGCGGTGGCCGGGCCCGAAATCCTTCTCGACCTGTCGGCCGCTTCTCGAAGCCCAACCCTTCTCGAGACCCCCCGTCTGGGCTGACGCGGGGGCGGCCTCCGTTGGTGCTGTAGCGGAGGCGCTCTGGGTCCGGGGCTTCCTTACGACGGGGGGCACATCCGGCGCGGAGCTCGACGGACCTCGGGCCCCCGATGGAGGCAGGATCGGCGCCGCCTTCCGCGGCTGCGTCCCGCGTGACCCCTTTGTCGGGGGGACCTCCAGTGTACCCTCCTGCACAGAGGAGCGGTCATCACCCTGTCATCGACGAGCCCGCGCGCATCAGGCGCGCATCCATCCCCTCGTCGTCGCTCTCCTCCTCATCACCACTCTCCTCCTCCGAGCTCGAGGAGCTCAGCTCGGGGGACCCGTCCCCAGGCTGACGGTTACGACGAGCCTTCGCCAGCCTCTGCTCCCGAGCTAAGCGATGCAAGTTTTTGTTTTTCTCTTTCTTTTTTGGCATCCTTGCTCTCCTTGTCTTTCTGAGCAGAGAGGCGCCTCACCTGAGAATTCGCAGCGTCCTCCCTCACCGGGGGCCTCGACGCGCGACAAGTAAATGCCCCCGGAGCCAAAACACAAGAAGAGAATTTGACAAACGACGGATGCAAAAGGAGGAGGAAAAAAGGGGGAGGAGGCTCGAGAGATAGCTCGACTCGAGGGAGGCTTACCAGGTCGAGACACCCTCGTGGGTGCCATGGCAACCAGGTTGGTGTACTCAGGGATGAACGGCCCCTGGATCGTGATTGACACCCTGGAGACGCCCTCGTTCCGGGACAGCCTCCCCTCGGCCATCTCGAGCGATTGAGCGCCTCGAGCTGGGCCTGCGGCCCATCTCGTGCATAAGAAGGGGGCGGTCCGCCAGCGGGAGAACTCTTCGCTGGTGGAACGCCCAAATGATCCGCTTGCACGGTCACTTCTTCTGTCCACCAGCGTCTCATCATCTCATCAGCGGGGCCAGGTGGCGTTGCCTGTCCGCGCGACGCCCCAGGTCCACTTCTCGGGCGTTGAGTGAGGACCCTGCGGTGTACTGCGGAAGAGGCCACCTTCGTTCCGCAGATAGAACCAATGGTCGCCCACCGGCCTGGTTGGTGGGAGGAAAGCTTGTATCGCAGGTACTGCGGGGGACATTGGCCGATGAGGTCCCCGCCCTCGCGGTGATGGCAAGGGAGCCCATGCGCACGGGCCGCCTCCAGCTGGGCTTTAGGGACTTGTGAAGAGCTCGCCCCGGCAAGAGATGGACGAACATCTCCCAGTGCGGCTCCATCTTCAGGTACCCTCGCACACCGGGCGAATATGGCGGTCTGTGCGAGATGGAGTTTGGGGGGAGAAGTGTTTGCAGCTCCACCTCGAAGTGGTGGGCCAGCCCTCGTGTAAGTACAATCAAGCCCTAATTGTGGGTTTTGGTGATAATGACCACACGATTAGAGGACTAATGAGATTTATAAAGTTGATAAGCAGGTTATGTTAAGAAAGGATGGTGTATATGCGTTGGTGGACCCCTCACACTACATTTCGTCGGTTCCGAACTCAAAGCGCTTCAAAGATATTTTATTTTGATTACTTGAGTTTAGGAATGCCGTACTATAAAGGGGGAATGCAAATTCATTGATATGGCTGAATGATATGTGCTCAAACCAACCCAAACCATCCACATTTCCAACCAAAGACAGCTGCACTTAACTCAGATTTATACCTGTCTGCTGGTAGGCGCGGCAGTGCCGCTCTAGGCGCGGCAGTGCCGGGCCGCGGCACTGCGGGCTGAGGCCGGCACTGCCGCGACTTAAACTGCCCGTTGGATGGCAGGGGGTATTTACATCACCCCCTCTGCCCCCCAACGGTCATCCACGACTAGAACACTCCACCTACCTCCAGACAAGCTCCTCTCTCCATTGAAGGCCCTCCAAGCTCCCAACCACCAAAATCTTCATTCCCATTGATTCCAAGTGGTTGAGAGGCTCAAACCTTCACCAAAGAGGAGCCCTAGCTGAGATCTACTGCCTAGAGCACTTGAGTTGAGCCATAGCCGGTGGATTTGCTTCTATTACTCTTGGGTTCTTGGAACCCTAGCCGGCTAGGCGTCGCCCTAGAGCCTTGCCAACTTGTGTGGCGCCCTAGGGAGGTTTGTAATCACTTGTGCAGCTAGTAAAATTACCCCTCACCTCAAGGATTTGGTTCCTTGACTTGAGAACGAGGTTGAGTTGCAAAGCTCATGACCTAAGTGGTCAACCTCAACAACGTGGAGGTAGGCAAGCCTTGGTGGCGAGCTGAACCACGGGATAAATCACTTGTCTCGCGTGCTTGCTTAGTTTCATTCTCTATGTTTATGAGCTTGTGATATATTCTAGGGTTTGACTCGATCTACTCTATCTTTCATATTGGCTTGGAGTAGTTGTTTCTGCTGGTTCATATAGCCTATTGTTACATTCCTATTCATATAGAATCTGCAGATTGTGGTTAGATTTCGAATTGCAGCTTCTGGTCTTCATCTGCGCGCGGTAGTACCGCGCTGAGGACGGCAGTGCCGGGAGCGGCAGTGCGGGCACAGGGCGGTAGTGCCGGGCCTATCTAATTTAGTTTTAAGCTATGATTTTTGTCAGGCCTATTCACCCCCCCTCTAGGCCACACAGGTCCTTACAAGTGGTATCAGAGCCTGGTCTCTCAGCAGCACTTAACCGTGCGAGAGTATGGCCACTGACGGAGCGGGGTGATGCTAGTGTTGTGCAACCCAAACCCTTTGAAGATCCGGATGTGCACACCACTAGCAGCAGCGAGAGTATCTCCACAGCTAGCGGAAGGACACTTCCACAATTGGTTGTGTCGGCCGGAGAGCTCGCAAGGCGAAAGAAGAAGAAAGAAGGTTGAGAAGAGAAGCTAGAGCCAAAGCAAAAGAAGATGCAGCAGCTCTCAAAGCAAAGGAAGACAAGGCTCAAAGAAGAGAAGAAAGAAAGATTAGAAGAGAAGAAAGAGCCAAGAGAAGAGAAGAAAAGAAGAAGAAGGAAGAGCTCAAAGCCAAGAAGAGTGTGCACTTGAGTGAAGACTCAAGTAGCACCGAAGATGGTGATGATGACATCTCCTATCATCTCAAGGGTGACAAGAAGAAGAAGGAGGAGACCAAGAAGACATACGGAGCCGTATCCTACACTTATTCTTCTATGTCTAACCATGATTCTAGGCCTCTCATTAATGTACCCGCGGGCAAGTTGCCTCGTTTCGACGGGACAAACTTTGCCAAGTGGAAGCACATTATGAAGACCTATCTTATTGGTCTCCATCCAGGTATTTGGGAGATTGTACACAATGGACTTGAAGCACCGGTTGATCCAACGAACCCCACTCAAGATGAGTTCCGCAACATTCATCTCAATGCCCAAGCCACTAGTGTGCTACTTAGTGCCTTGGATGGTGATGAGTACAACAAGGTCATGGGAGTTGAGGTTGCAAAGGAGATTTGGGACACATTGCATATTGCTCATGAAGGGGTTGATAAAGTAAGGCAATCCAAGATTGATTTGTTGATGGCCTAAGCTCAACCGGTTTGTGATTTGTGATGGTGAAGGTCCTCAAGAGATGTTCGATAGGTTGATGGTCATTGTTGGCAAGATTAGAGGGCTAGGTGGAAATGAAATCAATGATCACAAGGTTGTGAAGATTATGTTGGAAGCTATTCACCAAGAAATGAGACCGTAGTGACATTGATTAGAGACAAGAAGAAGTTCGAGAAGTTCACACCTAGTGATGTGCTTGGGAGGATTATCACATTTGATATGCAAAGAGAGGAAGCTAATGAAAGAAGGAAGCTTGGAGAGTTGCAAGCAAGGATAGATGGGATGAGGATCAAGGAAGTGGCACTCAAGGCAAGCAAGCCAACAAAACAAGCAACATCAAGCAAGTCAAGTTCAAGCAAGCAAGCCTCTACAAGCAAGCCCAAGCAACAAAAGAAGAAAATAGAGGTTGAGGACAGCACATCATCCTCTTGCAAGAGTGAGAGTGATGGTGAAGAGTTTGAGAAGATTGATGATATAGCTCTATTCATGAGAAGATATCGCAAGGGGCTCAAGAAAGAAGGTTACAAATTTGTAAAGAGGAAGTTTCCTAACAAGAAAAAGAGAACTTGCTACAATTGTGGTAGCACCGAGCACTTCATTGCTCATTGCCCAAATGAGAAGAAAGACAACAAGGGCAAGAAAGATGACAAAGCCACTTACAAGAAGCACAACAAGAGATACATGGGAGAAGCTCACATCGGACATGAATGGGATTCAACCGCACAAACCTCAAGTGAAGAAGATGAGAAGATAGCAACCATTGCACTCCAAAAGTCATCTCCTTCACCAAGGCTATTCAACAACTTGTCCGATGATGATGAAGGCAACTCCCACACTTGTCTCATGGCCAAGAAAGAGAAGGTGAAAAAGACTCATACTCCTAAACCTTCTCTTCCACTTAGTGACATCTCTAGTAGTGAACTTAGTGACTCTTCTAGTGATGATAGCTCTAGTGATGAAGAGATAAACATGATAACAAAGAACTTAGATAAGAAAACCAAACTCTTATCACTAAGCTAATGGAGGAACTAGAGGGTGTACAAGCCGAGCTAGCAATAAGTGAGGATGCTCTTATCAAACAAGAGGATCTCTATATTGCTTGCAAGGAAGCTCTTGCATTAGAGAGAAGTGAGTTGGATGTCTTGCATGAGGCCTTGGCCAAAGAGCAAGATGAACATGCTTCTCTAAAGAAGGCTCATGTTGGACTCAAGAAAAAGTATTGTGACTTGGATGTAAAGCACAAGGAACTTGAGCTGCAATATAACCTTCTTTGGGAAAGCAACTCAACTCTCCCTAAGGCAAATGTCACTCCTATTCCCTCCACTAGTGAAGGTTGTGGAAAATGCTATAATCTTGATTTGAATGTCTATTCCACTAACCTTGCAAACATGGAGGTCATGAGAAAAGAAATAGCAAGATTGACAAGTGTTATTGCAAGTGGTTGTGTCAAGGCTACTATAAGTGCTAGTGAGAAGACCCAAAGCAAGAACATGCCCAAGTTCAAGAACGGAAGACGTCCTTTCATAAAGGATGGGTTGGGGCATGTAAAGGGAGGCAAAACCAATGGAAGGAAGAAGGTGAATGGCTATGAATGTGTGAGGTTTGAGAAGAAGGGTTACATTGGTACAGTTCAGCCTGCACAGACCGCGGCAGTGCCGCGCCAGAAGGCGGCAGTGCCGGGCCCCGGCAGTGCCGCCCCCAGGCCGGCAGTGCCGCGCCCCAAGAAAGGGAAGGCTACCAGTTCCCCTTCTGCTCAGTCTCACACACAGCCCAAGCAGATGCCAAATCAGAAGCAAGGGTCTCAGAAACCAAAGGAGTCTATTTGGGTAACCAAGAACAAGTTCATGCATCAACCCAAGATAGAAGCTCCAAGAATGAGCATGTCCCTTGTTACTTCTTAGGACACAACAACAGTGGTAAAGTTGTTGCAAAGTATGTTGGTAAAGACAAGAGGGCAGCCGACAAGTTTATTTGGGTTCCTAAGATACTTGTGACTAACATGCAAGGCCCAATGTCAATTGGGGACCTAAACCAAGGAACTAAACTTGTTTTGCAGGCATACTCCTCTGGTGGATCAAGTTGGGTGCTTGATAGCGGATGTACAAATCATATGATCGGAGAAAGGAGTATGTTCTCATCATATTCCCCAACTACAAATGCAAGTGAGAATATCATATTTGGTGATAACTCCAAGGGGGATGTGCTAGGTCTTGGTAAAGTTGCTATCACACTTGAACATTCAATTACCAATGTCTTACATGTTGATTCGTTAAGTTACAATTTGTTGTCCGTTTCACAATTGTGTGGATGGGTTTCAATTGTCTCTTTACGGATGAGGGTGTGGAAGTCTTTAGAAGAGAGGATTCCTCTATTGTCTTTACGGGTCGTTTGAAAGGGAAGCTTTACTTAGTTGACTTCAACAAAAGTGAAGCTAAACTTGAGACTTGTTTAGTGGCAAAATCTAGCATGGGTTGGTTATGGCACCGCCGACTAGCTCATGTTGGGATGAGGAACTTGGCCAAACTTCAAAAAGACAACCACATCCTAGGACTAACCAATGTTCATTTTGAGAAAGACAGAGTATGTGGAGCTTGCCAAGCCGGAAAGCAAGTAGGCGTCTTACCTCACCCACCAAAGAGCTACGACACGACTACATCATTGGAGTTGATTCACATGGATCTCTTTGGACCGGTTGCCTACCTTAGCATCGGCGGTAACAAACATGGTCTTGTTATTGTTGATGACTATTCTCGTTTCACTTGGGTATTCTTTTGCATGATAAAAGTGTAGTGCAAGAGAAGGTGAAGATGTTTGTACGAAGAGCTCAAAGGGAATTCGGTTTCAATATCAAGAAGGTTCGTAGTGACAACGGAACCGAATTCCGAAACACCCAAGTGGAAGAGTTACTTGATGAAGAGGGCATCAAGCATGAGTTCTCAGTGCCCTATACCCCTCAACAAAATGGTGTGGTGGAGAGGAAGAATAGAACGCTCATTGACATGGCAAGGACAATGCTAGATGAGTACAAGACGCCGGACATCTTTGGGCCGAAGCCGTCAACACGCTTGCCATGCAATCAACCGCCTCTACCTCACAAGAGAAGAAAGAAGACATCCTATGAGCTGCTCACCGGTAACAAGCCAAAGGTGTCTTACTTTAGAGTATTTGGTGCAAATGTTTCATCTGAACAAGAAACCCAAAGCCTCTAAGTTTGCATCTAAAGTAGATGATGGTTTTTTCTCGGTTATGGATCAAACGAGCATGCCTATCGTGTTTTCAACAAGGCCTCCGGCAAGGTTGAAATAGCGATAGACGTGACGTTTGATGAAACTAATGGCTCTCAAGTAGAGCAAGTTGATGAAGTTGTTGTAGGTAATGAGGAACCTCCTTGTGAAGCAATCAAGCAGCTAGCCATTGGTGATATAAGACCACAGGAACAGCAGGCTACAGATCAGGAAGGTCCTCAAGCTGAAGCTTCTGCTGGGACTGATCAGATACAGTCCCCGGCAGTGCCGGGCCAGACCCCGGCAGTGCCGGACCCCGGCAGTGCCGCGCGGAGCCAAGCAGTGCCGGGCACACCCAGAGCAGCTGCAGCAACTCCACTTCATGGAGTGAACCTACAACCCATTTTCGAGCAAGATGAAGAAGAAGAAGCGAAGATGAACCAGAACCCATCGATCATCCAAGACTCAAGCAAACTATTCAACGAGATCACCCCGTGACAATATTCTTGGGAGTCTACGAAAGGGGGTAACGACACGCTCTCATTTGGCAAATTTCTGTCAATATACTCGTTTGTCTCCTCTTTGGAACCTCTCAAGGTAGAAGAAGCCCTGGATGATCCGGATTGGGTGATGGCCATGCAAGAAGAGCTCAAAACTTCGAGCGCAATCAAGTATGGTCACTCGTGGAAAGACCAAATACCAATGTCATTGGAACAAATGGGTCTTTCGCAACAAGCAAGATGAAGAAGGTGTGGTGACAAGGAACAAGGCAAGATTGGTAGCTCAAGGGTTCACACAAGTAGAGGGCCTGGACTTTGAAGAAACATATGCACCGGTTGCAAGACTTGAAGCCATTCGGATTCTTCTAGCCTATGCAGCCCATCATGAATTCAAGCTATATCAAATGGATGTGAAGAGTGCATTCCTCAATGGCCCTATACAAGAGTTGGTATATGTCGAGCAACCACCGGGCTTTGAAGATCCCATGTTCCCAACCACGTCTTCAAACTCCGAAAGGCGCTCTATGGGCTTAAGCAAGCACCTAGAGCATGGTATGAATGCCTTAAGGAATTCTTGCTCAAACAAGGCTTTGAAATAGGCAAAGCCGATCCTACTCTCTTCACTCATAAAGTCAATGGAGATATCTTTGTGTGCCAAATATATGTCGATGACATAATATTTGGTAGTACTAACAAATCCTTTTGTGATGAGTTTAGTAGGATCATGACTAAAAGATTTGAGATGTCTATGATGGGTGAGCTCAAGTTCTTCCTTGGGTTTCAAATCAAGCAATTGAAGGAAGGGACTTTTCTTTGCCAAACCAAGTACACCCATGATATGTTAAAGAAGTTTGACATGGTGAACGCTAAGCCTATCAAAACACCCATGCCAACTAATGGACATCTTGATCTTGATAAGGAAGGAAAAGTCGTGGACATCAAGGTATATCGTTCCATGATTGGCTCCCTCCTTTACTTATGCGCATCTAGGCCCGATATTATGCTTAGTGTGTGCATGTGTGCTAGATTTCAAGCTAACCCAAAAGAGTGTCACTTAGTGGCCGTTAAGAGAATCTTGAGATATCTAGTTCACACTCCAAACCTTGGCTTGTGGTATCCTAAGGGCTCCAAGTTTGATCTACTTGGCTATTCGGATTCCGATTACGCCGGTTGCAAGGTAGATCGAAAAAGCACTTCGGGGACATGTCAATTCCTTGGACGCTCCTTAGTGTCTTGGAGTTCTAAAAAGCAAAATTGTGTAGCCCTATCCACAGCCGAGGCCGAGTATGTTGCAGCAGGTGCATGTTGTGCGCAACTACTTTGGATGAGGCAAACCCTTCGTGATTTCGGATGTCAATTTACTCATATCCCACTCTTGTGTGACAATGAGAGCGCCATAAAGCTAGCAAACAACCCAGTGTGTCATTCAAGAACCAAACACATAGACATCCGGCATCACTTCTTGAGAGATCATGAAATCAAAGGAGATATCGCCATCAAACATGTGAGCACCGACAAACAACTAGCCGATATCTTCACTAAGCCTCTTGATGAGTCAAGGTTTTGTGCTTTAAGGAGTGAACTAAATATACTTGACTCTCGTAACTTAGTTTGAAACCTAGCATGCTTGATTGATCAACTAGTTCGACCTAGGTAAAACAAATTTCAAAAACTTTAATATTGTGTTTCAAAATCTTTGAAAGAAACTTGCTTGGTATGACCATTGTTCTGCATTGATTACTTGCTGCTGGTCATATCATGCAAGAGGTACTTGTCCACTCCAAGAATAAGCTGTAGTATAATAGAGAATAACTCTCTCTGTTGGTAACAGGCCGGCAGTGCCGGGCCAGGCGCGGAAGTCGGGCCCCGGCAGTGCCGCGCCAGGCGCGGTAGTGCCGTGACTTACTGATTCGGCTGAATCAGTCTGTTACCGAGTGGGGTCACAGGGAAAAGGTTTTCTTTCCTATTCTACCCGTGACTTCCCCTCTCTCTCCCTCATCCATTCACTTTCACCACCGTAACCCTCTCTCCTATCTCTCTCTCTCTCTCACGGGCGACTTGGAGGTGACCGAGACCTTCCACCGGCCGATGACTCCCCGGAGCTTCCGGCCAGCGGTAGTGCCGCTCGGGTCTCTCTCCGTGCTGCTCGCTTTCCTCTTCACCAAGGGACTCCATCCCTCTTTGTCGGTGGTACAAAAAAGGGGTACCCCCAATCAACGCAAACACCCAAACGCCCAAAACTCCGACTCGCCCGAGCCCTCCCAGCCAGGCCTCGGGCGAATGCTCTTTCTCCGCCTCGCCCGAGCCCGCTGAGCCAGGCCTCGGGCGAGCGCGAGCGCTCTATCTCCGTCTCGCCCGAGCCCTCCCAGCCAGGCCTCGGGCGAACCGCTCTGTCTCCGTCTCGCCCGAGCCCTCCCAGCCAGGCCTCGGGCGAACCGGTATCTCCGTCTCGCCCGAGCCCTCCCAGCCAGGCCTCGGGCGAACGTGCTCCCGCACCTCGAGCCCTATCGCACGGACCTCGAGTGGTACAGACAGCTGTACCAACCCATACCACCCATTTAATGTCTTCACCTACTCCGGTCATGTCCACTAGTGCACGGCATGTACCACAGTGACCCGGTGTAAAGGTCAAGTCACGTTTTCACCACAAGCATGGGCAAAAGGGCACCAGTGCAGCACTATCGACCATACCAGGCACTATAGCCCTCGAGGCCAGCTCCGCGCCCTCGAGCCATACACTGTAACACCTCGAGGCCGGCTCCGCGCCCTCGAGCCATGCACTGTAACACCTCGAGGTCGGCTTCGCGCCCCTCGAGCCCTGCACTGTAAACACCTCGAGGCCGGCTCCGCGCCCCTCGAGCCATACGCTGTAACACCTCGAGGCCGGCTTCGCGCCCTTCGAGCCCTAACCACTTTCATACTCTTGGAGGACAGGTACCCCAAGACCGGAGGGACCTCACCGCGTACTGTACAATCCGGGATGGGTGCTGTACGGCTCCCGCTTTGTCGCGCCCCCACGTCCGCGCCCGGGAGGGAAGCCACGACTCAAGGACGCCTCAACAGCGACGATCATATCGGCTCCAGTGGCCCCGACAAGACAGGACTTCTACCTTCTCCGTATGGGGCACCATGCGCCCCGACACCTGTAGTACTTTTTGTAATCCTGGCCTCCCCTTGCTCTATAAAAGGGGACGCTAGGGCCCTCATTCGGGAGGACGAACAGAACACACGAGTCCACGCACAAACACGAGTCCGGACCCCGGTCCACGCTCACTGAGCTTGTATTTCCCCTGTACAAGCGCTTAGGTGCAAATAATACAAGAACATCTCCCCCCGCTGGACGTAGGGCCTTCTTTGCCCGAACCAGGATAAATCCTTGTGTCCCTTTGCATCACCATCCAGGAAGAGAAGCACGCGATCATATTACTCGTTGGTTGGTGTGATACCCCGAGTACGAAACACCGACAGTTGGCGCGCCAGGTAGGGGACTTCGCGTGTCCGAGCCGTTTCTCGTTGATTCTTGGATGGCTTCATCCCCTCTTCCGTTTTCGGCTGGTGCCATCGTCTGGTTCGGGAGCCTCGAGTTCCTGGCCACAGGCAACGGCAACGAGCTCACTCTGCTCTCCACGGAGGGCCTGAGCGGAGAGCGCGTCACGCCACCCCGCGCGGGGGGCGCGGCGCGTCACCCGCACCACCACGCGTCGCCACATCGCGAGCGGCGTCGTCGTCACCGTCATCGCCGGGCGCAGGCGGTACCCGCGGCAAACTCCTGCGGCCCCGTAGCCGGTGCAGGGTCCCCAAGGGGAAACCAGCCCGGCGTGCGGCCGGAAACCTCCAGGGCGCACCCGCGCCCGCCGAGTGACTTCGCATTCATCATGCGTACGGACCAGGAACCGGGCCAGAGGCCTCCGGGCCGAGCGCCGTCGACGCCATTCGGCCTCCTCCCGCGCGGGTCGCGCCGCGCTTGGCGCCAGCGGCTCCCGGTCGGCCTCGACCGTCAGCGGCTGTGCACGCCCACCGCCGCGACGGGCGCCATCAGGACCAGGCAATGGCGGACCGGGAGCAGCGGCCGGGCACGCTGCTGCAGGCCATGGCCAGCCTGGAGATCGTCCACCCCGCGCGCGTCAACCGCGACTCTTTGCCAGCCTTCGAGCCACCTCGGCGATCCACCATCGGAGAATGGCACCGCGAGCTGCGATCCCAGCATTGCCAAGGCGGCACGCCGTCGACGGCTCCGGCTCCGACGAATACGACTACTACGACCTCGACTTCTGGGATCCCACTAGGGAGTGCTTTCAACTCGAGGGGGTCGCGTGCGATACCGAGGACGAGGGCGATGACGGCAGACCGGCCCTCGACCTAGAAGGACCTAGCGACGTGGCCGCGGCAGGCGGATCACGCGTCCTGGGAAGGACGAACCTCGAGCACCGGCTGTGCCACCTCAGCACGACGACGGCCGGGCGGCACAACTCGCGCAGGTGCAGGAGGCAATCACCAAAGCCGAGGAAGAACGGCGACACCTGCTGCAACTCCGGCAAACCCTGATGCAGGATCCACCCCAACCTCGAGGAGCCGGAGCTCGAGGCCGGGCTCGAGAGGTCCACCGGCGGATCCTCGAGGACGGGGCACCAGCCCGCCCCGAGGTATTTCCCACGAGCCGGCCAGAACGTGGTGGCGGCGGCGATGATGCTCCGTGAACTGCCCGCCGTCTCCAACCCCGACGCCAGGCGCATGCTCGGAGAAATGAAAAACCTCCTGAGACAGCCGCGGTACAGCAGGCCGAGAGCTCGGCGTCGCGCCGACGCGAAGCAGCCTCAGGGAAACCAGCAGACACACCCCGCGACGCTCGCGAGGCATCCGTCCACCAGCCGGACGCCTCTCGAGCCAGCGGCCAGTCCGCGAACGGATCGTCGACAACCGGCCACTTCGAGACCCCAACGACGCCCGCAACGACATCAATCGGCGGCGCAAGGACAAAGGGGCCCAAGAGCGTGGCTATAGCGCCCATCGGGGGGGGCGCTACGACAGCGACGAGGACCGGCAGACCCTCGAGCCCCCGGGCCCCCGAGTCTTCAGCCGGGCCATCCGCAGCTCAACCCTCCCCGACCGCTTCCGACCGCCGACCAACATCGTGAAGTATGACGGGGAGGTCGAGCCCAAGCTCTGGCTCTCAGACTTCCGCCTTGGCTGCCAACTGGGCGGAGCGAAGAACGACGACCGCGTGATCATCCGTCAGCTCCCACTCTACCTCTCGGACACCGCCCGACGGTGGCTCGAGGGGCTCCCGCCGGATCGGATTCATGACTGGACCGACCTAGTCAGGGTCTTCGACGGGAATTTTAAGGGGACCTGCGTACGCCCAGGCCACAACCCCTGGGACCTACGGCGTTGCAGGCAGGCGGCGGACGAGCCCCTCCGCGACTTCGCTCGACGGTTCTCGAAGCAGCGCCTCGAGCTCCCCCACGTGCCCGACGAGGACGTCATCAGCATTCCTCGCAGGCACAACATGCCAAGAGCTTGTTCATGAGCTAGGACGCTACCGTCCCGGGACGGTCGAGGACCTGATGGATCGCGTCACCAGCTTTGCTTCGGGCGACGAAGCAGTGGGGGCCTTCTTTGGCCGTGTCACGGACAAAGGCAAGGCGGTGATCGCACCGGAGGGCCCCGCAAGGGCAACGACGCCAAGAACGACAGCAATGACGGGAACAAAAGGAAGAAAAACAGGCGCAAGGGCCAGAAGGCAAGCGAGCGGGCACCGATGACGACGACGACAAAGAGGTGCTCGTGGGCGCCCTCGAGCCAAGAAGCCTCGAGGCCCCCCGATGGGCTGTGTTTCGACCAGATGCTCGAGGATCCCTGCACCTTCCACAGGGGCCCCGTAAACCACAAGTTGAAAGACTGCCGACTGTTGAAGGGCTACTACTCCAAGCTCGGTGATAAGAGGGAAGACGCGCCTAAGGGAAAGGATACCGATCAACGCGGCGGCCGAAAGGCAGATGGCGACTTCCCCCCGTGTGCGCGATTGCTACATGATCTACGGGGGACCGACCGTCGGGCTCGGCTCGAGAAAGAAAGAAGGAGCGCCGGGAAATCTTTTCCCTCGACCACGGCGCCCCCGGTATCTTGACTGGTCCGATGCGCCAATCACGTTCGACCGTGACGACCATCCGGACCAGGTCATAAACCCGGGGGCTTACCCCCTCGTCGTCGACCCCGTCATAGTCGACGTTCGGTTCTCCAAGGTGTTGATGGATGGGGGCTCGAGCCTCAACATCATATACCTCGAGACCCTCGACCTCCTGGGGATTTCAGAAGGACAGCTCCGACCCAGTGTCGGGGGGTTCCACGGAGTGGTGCCAGGGAAGAAGGCCCACCCCCTCGGGCGCATCGACTTACCAGTCTGCTCGGCACGCCGGCAAACTTCCGACAGGAAACGCTCACCTTCGAGGTGGTCGGCTTCCAAGGGACCTACCACGCCATCATCGGCCGGCCGGGCTACGCCAAGTTCATGGCGATTCCAACTACACGTACTTGAAGCTCAGATGCCGCGGGGCCGAAAGGAGTCATCACCGTTGACACCTCCTACGAGCACGCATACCACTGCGACGTGGAGTGCGTAGAGCGGGGGGAGGCCAACGTCCACCTCGACTCGCTCGAGGCCTTGGCAGCTCTGGCCACCGAGGGGGCCCCAGAAGCAAAGCGTCACGCCGGCACCTTCGAGCCAGCCGAGCACACCAAGCAAATACCCGTCGACCCGACCTCGGCCAATGGCAAGACGCTGACCATCAGCAAGCACCCTCGAGCCAAAATAGGAAGCAGTGCTCGTCGACTTTCTCCGCGCGAACATCGACATGTTTGCGTGAACCCCTCGGACATGCCGGGCATACCGAGGGAAGTCGCCGAGCACGCCTTGGAGATCCAGGCCGGGTCCAGACCGGTGATGAAGCACGCCTACGCCGCTTCGACGAGGAGAAGCGCAGGATCATCGGCGAAGAGGTGCACAAGCTTTTGGCGGCCGGATTCATCAAGGAGGTATTTTACCCAGAGTGGCTAGCTAATCCTGTACTAGTAAGAAAAAGAATGGAAAAATGCGGATGTGTGTAGATTACACGGTCTGAATAAAGCATGTCCAAAAGTTCCATTTCCTTTACCTAGAATTGACCAGATCGTCGATTCCACTGCTGGGTGCGAAGTGCTTTCGTTCCTTGATGCGTATTCCGGCTACCACCAAATTAGAATGAGAAAATCCGATGAGCTCGCAACCTCTTTTATCACGCCATTTGGTATGTACTGCTATGTTACGATGCCCTTCGGCCTTCGAAACGCGCCGGGGCAACATACCAACGATGTATGCAGCACATCTTTGGCGAGCACATAGGCAAAACCGTCGAGGCCTACGTCGATGACATCGTGGTTAAAACTAAGAAAGTCAGGGACCTCATCAGCGACCTCGAGACCACGTTCGAGTGCCTCCGGGCCAAGAATGTGAAGCTCAACCCCGAGAAGTGTGTCTTTGGTGTGCCTCGAGGCATGCTACTTGGCTACGTCGTCTCACAACGGGGGATCGAGGCAAACCTGAAAAAATCTCAGCAGTCACGAGGATGGGCCCGATTCGTGACCTCAAGGGTGTGCAAAAGGTAACAGGCTGCCTAGCCGCTCTCAGCAGATTCATCTCGAGGCTGGGGGAAAAAGCACTGCCCCTCTACCGCCTGCTAAAAAAGACGGAACACTTTGCGTGGACCGCCGAAGCAGAGGAGGCCTTAACCAAGTTAAAGGGGATGCTGACTTCTGCGCCAATTCTCGTGCCCCCGCGACCAGCCGAAGGTGACGATTCCCCCGAGCCCCTCCTCCTCTATGTGGCTGCAACCACTCAGGTGGTTAGCGCGGTCATAGCCGTCGAGAGGCACGAGGAGGGCCATACATTGCCGGTCCAGCGACCGGTATACTTCACCAGTGAGGTACTCTCCGAGGCCAAGGTCCGTACCCGCACATCCAAAAGCTACTCTACGGCATCATCGTCACAAGGCGCAAGCTCCAGCACTACTCCTAGCCCTCATCCCGTGACGGTGGTGTCGTCCTTCCCCCTCGGAGAGATCGTCAACAATCGGGAGGCCACGGGGCGCATCGCCAAGTGGTCCGCCGAGCTAATGGGGGAAACCATCACCTATGCACCGCGAAAGGCCATCAAGTCTCAGGCGCTGGCCGATTTCGTTGCTGAGTGGACCGACACTCAGCTCCCGCCGGCGCAGATTCAAGCCGAGCTCTGGACCATGTACTTCGATGGATCTCTCATGAAGACGGGGGCAGGAGCAGGCCTGCTCTTCATCTCACCCCTCGGAGTACACATGCGCTACCTGCTACGCTTGCACTTCCCCGCCTCCAACAACGTCGCCGAGTACGAGGCCCTCGTCAATGGGCTGCGCATCGCCCTCGAGCTCGGGGTTCGACGCCTCGACGCCGAGGAGACTCGCAGCTCGTCGTCAACCAGGTCATGAAGGCCTCAAGCTGCGTCGACCCCAAGATGGAGGCGTACTGCGGGGAGGTGCGCAAGCTAGAAGACAAGTTTTACGGCCTCGAGCTCAACCACGTAGCTCGGAAGTACAACGAAGCCGCAGACGAGCTGGCAAAATTGGCGTCCACGCGCAGCACGGTACCGCCAGACGTCTTCTCGAGGGACGTCTTCGAGCCATCCGTCGAGATCGACCCAGGGGCTGGGACCTCGACGCCACCCCTCGAGCAAGGCACGGGGGCTCGAGATTCGACGGCACCCCTCGAGAAGGACCCCTCGACGTCCGCAGAAGCGATGCAGGTCGACACACACGCCTCCCCGTCGTCACGGCCCCTTGACTGGCGGACGCCCTACCTCGACTACCTGACACAAGGCGAACTACCAGAAGACAAGACGGAGGCCCGACGCATTGCCCGGAGGGCCAAGACCTACGTCATCTACGGCGACGAACGGGAGCTATACCGACGAAGTCCAACAGGAATCCTTCAACGCTGCATCCCACTCGAGGAAGGGCGCAAGCTCCTCGACGATATGCACTCGGGGGCTTGCGGCCACCACGCAGCGCCAGGACCCTGGTTGGCAACGCCTTCCGACAAGGCTTCTATTGGCCGACCGCCATCGGGGATGCCAAGCGTTTGGTCCAAGCATGTCATGGGTGTCAATTTTACGCCAAGCAAACGCACCAGCCCGCACACGCCCTGCAGATGATCCCAATCACTTGGCCATTTGCCGTTTGGGGGCTCGACCTCGTAGGTCCCCTCAGAAGGACAAGTGGAGGGTACACACACATGCTCGTGGCCGTCGACAAGTTCACCAAGTGGATCGAGGCTAAACCGATAGGAGACCCCACCTCCGAGAGGGCTGTCGAGTTCATCGCTAACATCATGTACCGGTTTGGGGTGCCTAATGTCATCATCACCGACAACGGCACCCAATTTACCGGCAAAAAGTTCACCAACTTCTGCGATGACAACAACATTCGCGTAACCTGGGCCTCGGTCGCCTACCCCCAATGCAATGGGCAGGTCGAGCGTGCCAACGGCATGATACTCCATGGGCTAAAGCCAAGGCTGTTCAAGACCCTCAAAGACTTCGGAAAGGGGTGGGCTACGGAACTCCCTTCGGTGCTGTGGGGGTCTCAGGACTACGCCGAGTCGAGCCACCGGGTTCACTCCGTTTTTCCTAACCTACGGCGCCGAGGCCGTCTTACCTACGGACCTCGAGTACGGCTCACCTCGACTTCGAGCCTACAACGAGCAAACCAGTGACGAAAGGCTCGCCAACGCCAAGGACCAGCTCGAGGAGGCCCGAGACGTGGCGCTCATCAACTCTGCACGCTACCAGCAAACACTTCGATGCTACCACGACAGGCACGTGCGCAAAAGGGACCTGGCGGTGGGGGACCTCGTGCTTCGACGGCTGCAAGATAATCGAGGGGCGCCATAAACTCACCCTCCGTGGGAAGGCCCATACACCGTGGCCGAAGTGCTCAAGCCAGGCACGTACAAGCTCTACGACGACCAAGGCAGGATCCTGGCGAACGCGTGGAACATCTCTCAGCTACGTCGCTTCTACCCTTAAAGGCCTCGAGGCCTTGTTCATTTTATCACTTTGTACAAACATGTCAAAACGAATGAACAAACTGTACATTATCGTTTATATTGCTTCGTATCTTAAGGTAGCCTCGACCCTGCTCTGCTCAGGGTCAAGCCTCCCTCGGGGGCTGACGGGGGGCCCCTCCCCCAGACTCCGGAAAAAATGAGCGTTTTCTTTTCAAAAGTTTTGACCCTTGTCTCGACCCGTGCCTCGAGTGAACTAGCAACGTCTAAATCCTAAAATACCTCGAGCCACCAAGGGTCGGGAGGCGTCGACGTAGACGGCCACCTACGCCCCCGGGCTACGGTAACTTACCTGCGCCTCCCCCGAGGGGCTCGCGACGTATCAAAGGAGCACAGACTAAGTTAGCAAAAACTCGAGCTTGCGACAAAGAGAAGTGGTCAAACGCATTTGAAAAGAAAACAACTCTTTCCATAAACAAAACTCATATACATTCGGATCTCGACTATCCTCGTTTATCTCACAAAATTCTTACAAGGGCCTCGACGCCCAAATTTGGCACGCAGGCCTCAATCCTCGTCGGTGCGGTACTCCTCCCAAGGTCCGCGGGGGCAGGCTCGACCTCGACGCCCGAGCTCGAGGGAGGAGGGCTCCCGACGCCGCTGCTGGCGTCAGGAGGCATCACGTCCTCCTCGAAGATCTTCGCAAGCGACGCCCCGGCCTCTCCATCTTCTCCAAAATTTTGTCAACTCGGCGGTTGTTCCATTCTCATCCTTCCCCTCTCGATCTCGATGAAGCCATTTGCGACAACATGGACCGGGAAGCGGAAACCGGAACGAACAACCGCGAGTGTCTGCTTGACACCATGATGGAGAGCCTGCCGGACGCGGTCCCGAGCGGCTACGTCGAAGAAGCATAAGGCGTCGACCAAGGCGTCGCCTCGAGCCATCGCGCCTTCTGCCGCAGCTACCGCAGGAGCACCCCACATAGGGACGAGCCGGTCGAGGGAGGTGCGAGCCCGCTCCGCCACCATCGTCTCGTCTTGGAGTTGGTCCAAGAGAGCCTGGTTCGTCTCACGGAGCTCCTCGACCGTCTTCTCGACCCCTGCGCAATAAACAAGGAAGAGTGAGACGACGGCATAACAAAAAACTTCGAAACCCAAACAAAAACAAGGTATAAGCCCTCACCCGTCGCAGTGTTGCCCCAGTACGGCGGAGGTCGCTGGTCAGGCCTCAGCACGCTGCTCCAGCCTGCGCTTCTCGGCCAGCGTGAGGAGCTTCTCGGACCTAAGGTCCTCGATCAGCCGGCCCGCCTCCACCAGGGCCAGATCCTTACGGATCACCTCCTGCCGCGCCGCCCCCTCGGCAGCTCGGGCGGTGTCGGCGCCACTTCACGGCGTCTTCAGCCTCTTTCCTCGCCGCCTCCGCTGCGGTTCGGGCGGCGGCGGCCTCGCCACGGGCGTCAGCAGCCTCCTGCTTCGCCGCCTCGGCTTCAGCACGGGCGGAGGTGGCCTCGCTTCGGGCGTCCGCGGCCTCCTTCCTCGACGCTTCGAGAGCAGCGGCGGCCTCCTCCCTGGATCGGGCGACCTCGCCTCGAGCCACCCGGACCTTCGCCTCCGCCTCGTTAAGCCGGCTCGCCATCTGGGCGTTCCGGCTCAGCTCCGCGCGGAGATCTCGAAGCTCCGCCTCGGCCCGCTTGAGGGCATCGGACACCTGAGCGGACCGGTCCGCCTCCTCAGAGCAGGACCGCTCCGCCTCCGCCATGAGCGCGGCCACCTCCCGGAAGATGGACCGCACCTCACGCGGGGGCCCCCCGCTGGGCCGGCTGCTCGATGGGACCACGGCGAGAGGCGGGCTCAGTGGGACGGGAAACGGCCATATCGGCCGGTCGAGCTCGATGTCGGGCAGATCCTCCTCCGCCTCGAGCTGACCCGACTCCCTCCGTCCCTCCGCTGGCGCCTCCTGTTGCTCGCCGCCTCCCGAGGCGGCGCCACTGCCTCGCGTGGGAGCGAAGGCTCGAATGACGCTTCCACCGTCATCGAGCCCGCGGCGAGGGGCGGCCCCCGCTCCAGCTCATTCAGAAGGTCCTCCACCGTCGGCTCCTTCTCCGCCGACACCCCTCCCCCCTTTCCCTCCTCCGCAGCCGGCTCGCGTTGCTCGGGGCCTCGAGGGGCGCGGTCTCCTCAGCCCCGGACACCGGCGGGGCCGTGCTCGCCCCGGGCACTTCCCCCGAAACAGACGTCGTGGTAGGGGGAAGGGTGCCGCTCCCAGTTGGCGCCGTCGCCGGAGGAGGAGGGGAGGATGCAGCGCCTCAGTCGACGCGGTGGAGGCTGGCTCGATGCCGTGAGCGGAGGCCCCTGCAGTATGAGATAACAGCGATGTCAGAATCAAGAAGGATGCCTCGACCCCTGTGGTCGATGGCGACGGCCTCACCAAAATTCGCGACGACCAGTCGGCCCCCTCGAGCCATGGCAGCTCGAGCCTTCTCCAGCCAAGCGGCCTCTCTCGCGGAGGAAGGAGCCATACCTCGAGATGCCTGTGCCTCGACGGGGCCCGAGGACTTGCCCTCTTGGACGAGGCGAGGTCCACCTCCTGATAGGAGCGCTTCCCCCTGAGAAAACAGAGATAGCATATGTCATCAAAAAGTAAAAAGGTAAAGCCTCACTACCGACGAGGTCCAAGAATACTACTCACCCAAAGCGGCGGCTGGGCTTCTTCCCGGAATCGCCGGACCCACTCGGGGGCTTCGAGCCCGCCCCATGGCTCGAGCCCTGTGCCTGGGCCGTCTCCGCAGGGCTGGGATGGGGGGAGGGCTCCCGACGCCTCCCATGGCTCGACCTCGAGGGAGAGCCCTCCTTCCGCCCCACATCACGGGAGGGCGACCGCACCACCCTCGTGCTGATATCATGGCGCTCGCTCCGACGCGGGCTCCGGGACCTGCTCCGGCGCCCGCGCTGGTGGTCGCGCCCTCCCGCGTCCGCCTCCGCGTCCCGGTGGCGGTGCGGCGATGAACTCCGGGGACGCTCGCGCCCCTGGTCACGAGATGCTCGGGGGCTCCCTCCCCCGACGCTCATGATGGCGCGGGCTCGACGCCCCTTCTTGGCGCCCACTCCTCCGCGGGCTCGACGGCGCCCTTGACGGCTCGCGGGGGTCGGGCCCCGAACCCTTCTCGACCTGTCGGCCGCCTCTCGAGGCCCGCCCCCTCTCGAGACCCCCCGTCTGGGCTGACGCGGGGGCGGCCTCCGTTGGCGCAGTGGCGGAGGCACTCCGTCCGGGGCTTCCTTGCGATGGGAGCACGTCCGGCGCGGAGCTCGACGGACCTCGGGCCCCCGACGAGGCAGGGATCGGCGCCGCCTTCCGCGGCTGCGTCCCGCGTGCCCCTTTTGTCGGGGGACCTCCAGTGTACCCTCCTGCACAGAGGAGCGGTCAGCCCTGCCATCGAAGAGCCCCCGCGCGTCAAGCGCGCATCCATCCCCTCGTCGTCGTCCCCCTCCTCGTCACTACTCTCCTCCTCCGAGCTCGAGGAGCTCAGCTCGGGGGACCCGTCCCCTAGCTGACGGTTGCGACGGGCCCTCGCCAGTCTCTGCTCCCGAGCTAAGCGACGCAAGTTTTTATCTTTCTCTTTCTTCTTTTTTGCATCCTTGCTCTCCTTGTCCTTTTGAGCAGAGAGGCGCCTCACCTGAGCATCCGCGGCGTCTTTCCTCACCGGAGGCCTCGACGCGCGACAAGTAAATGCCCCCTGAAGAAAGGAGAAGCATGAGGAGACAAACCACAATACGGATGCAAACGGATCGAAGGAGGAAGAAGGGGGAGGAGGTTCGAGATAGCTCGACTCGAGGGAAGCTTACCAAGTCGAGACACCCTCGTCGGGCGCCATCGCAACCAGGTGGGAGAGTTCAGGGGTGAACGTCCCCTGGATCGTAATCGACACCCGGAGACGCCCTCGTTCCGGGACAGCCTCTCTTCGGCCATCCTCGAGCGGTTGAGCGCCTCGAGCTGAGCCTGCGGGCCCATCTCGTGCATAAGAAGGGGGCGGTCCGCCAGCGGAAGACTCTTCGCTGGTGGAACGCCCAAATGACCGCTTGCACGGTCAGCTTCTTCTCATCCACCAGCGTCTTCATCATCTCCATCAACGGGACCAGGTGGCGTTGCCTGTCCGCCGCAACACCCCAGGTCCACTTCTCCGGGCGTTGAGTGAGGACCCGGCCGGTGTACTGCGGAAGGAGGCCACCTTCGTTCCGAAGGTAGAACCAATGGTCGTCCCACCCGGCCTGGTTGGAGGAAAGCTTGTACCGTAAGTACTCGCGGGGGACATTGGCCGACGAGGTCCCCGCCCTTGCAGTAATGGCAAGGGAGCCCATACGCACGAGCCGCCTCCCGCTGGGCTTCAGGGACTTGATGAAGAGCTCGCCCGGAAGAGATGGACGAACATCTCCCAGTGCGCGTGGCTCCATCTTCAGGTACCCTCGCACACCGCAGCGAATATGGCGGCGTGCGAGATGGAGTGTTGGGGAGAAGTGTTGAAGCCACCTCAAAATGGTGGGTCAGCCTCGCAGGAAGCGGCTCGGAGGGACGCCGAGCCCCATGCGGTGGTAGCGCGTGAAGCTCACCACATACCCCTCCGGCGGGTGCGGCTCCCGGTGCTCCGCCGACGGGATAACCCACCATGCGGGCCCCTCCTCCGGATTGGGGCGCAAGAGCCCCTGGGCCACCAGCGAGTCCATCTCGCTCTGCGACACCTTCGACGGGCTCCAGTCCTCGGCCGGCGATATCTGTGTCTGGGCGGCCATGACGGTGGCGCGGCACGGATCCGAGCAGCGGACGGGCGGCGGCTAGCTCGAAGGAGAGGGGCGCGTTAAGGCAGCGGCGGCGGCGAAGGCAAAGGCAAGTAAAGGGTTCTCTTTCCCCTCTTTCGATATTTATAGGGAGAAATCCAAAGGGACGGGATCTCCCACGACGTAAAAAGGTAACAGAATGCATTCAATGCGCCTACCTAACCGCGTCTCGAGCCGGGTGCAGGTCACACGCGTTACCTCTCCATTCGCTCCACTACCCGGGCCCGCCACGACCGTCGCTCCGGCTTCGCGTCGCCGCTCTCCCCCCCTCCCATGACGATATCCGCTAAAAAGGCGCGCCCAACGGCAGAAGAATTCCAAACGACGGAGGCTTCTTCACAAAGGTAAAATGGGCCCCGGCCCTAAGTCTCGAAGTAGCGAAGGCTGGCCCTCGAAAAGGGTTCGACAGCCGGCTTTGAGCACCCGAGTCAGGGACACCAAGGGGCGCCACTCGAGGCACCACTCGAGGGCCAAGCCCTCGAGGCCCCCCACGTGTATCCAAGGCGGGGAGCTCGACATGCAGTGAGATCCCCTCGGAGGGAGGCATCGAGCCACCGGGTCCTATCGAATGGGCCCGGCACTCCTGCAGACTGAGCTCCCATGCTTTATGAGACCGCCTCCGGGCCACAGTCGACCCCTAACGAACGGGGCACGAGCTCTCACTTGGATTCCCCGTTACCAGCTCACCGGGAACCTCGATACTCGCCCACTCGGGGTAGTACGAGGCATCCCCCCTCGCATCCGATCGAAAGGACTCGCGGGACGACAAGCCAGGGCAATCGGCATGCCGGACAGCTCGAAGAGCCGGCCAGTCGGTTCAGCCTGGCACCCCTCGACGAAAGAGGGTCTAAAAACTCGGACAGTTACGACTAATCTCTTTCTTTGTCTGAACATGGGATTTTCAGGCCTCAGGGGAATGCTCGACCTCCTTATCACCCGAGCCCTCGAGACCAGGCCCAGGACGAACGCTTGTTCTCCATCTCATCCGAGCCCTCCGAGCCAAGCCTCGGACGGAGTCCCCCACGACAAAGGAAAGGTTGCTTCGAACATTTAAATTTTATTACCAAACTGCATTTCGAGCCTGTTGGCAGGAACACACGGCGCCGCGATCTCCGCTCTCTGACGACATCCGCCCAAAAAGGCGCACCCGCTGGGCAGAAGGCTCCCAAACGACGGAGGATTCTTCGGAAAGCCCACGAGGGTGTCGCTCGGAATCGAATCGACAAAATCCTCGAGACCAGTTAGCTATCCATCGAGATCCCAATCTGAAGCCCCTGCTCGAATGCAAGCACTCGAACAAGGGCTCGGGGGCTACTGTCGGTGGTACAAAAAAGGGGTACCCCCAATCAACGCAAACACCCAAACGCCCAAAACTCCGACTCGCCCGAGCCCTCCCAGCCAGGCCTCGGGCGAATGCTCTTTCTCCGCCTCGCCCGAGCCCGCTGAGCCAGGCCTCGGGCGAGCGCGAGCGCTCTATCTCCGTCTCGCCCGAGCCCTCCCAGCCAGGCTCGGGCGAACCGCTGTCTCCGTCTCGCCCGAGCCCTCCCAGCCAGGCCTCGGGCGAACCGGTATCTCCGTCTCGCCCGAGCCCTCCCAGCCAGGCCTCGGGCGAACGCGCTCCCGCACCTCGAGCCCTATCGCACGGACCTCGAGTGGTACAGACAGCTGTACCAACCCATACCACCCATTTAATGTCTTCACCTACTCCGGTCATGTCCACTAGTGCACGGCATGTACCACAGTGACCCGGTGTAAAGGTCAAGTCACGTTTTCACCACAAGCATGGGCAAAAGGGCACCAGTGCAGCACTATTCGACCATACCAGGCACTATAGCACCTCGAGGCCAGCTCCGCGCCCCTCGAGCCATACACTGTAACACCTCGAGGCCGGCTCCGCGCCCCTCGAGCCATGCACTGTAACACCTCGAGGTCGGCTTCGCGCCCCTCGAGCCCTGCACTGTAAACACCTCGAGGCCGGCTCCGCGCCCCTCGAGCCATACGCTGTAACACCTCGAGGCCGGCTTCGCGCCCTTCGAGCCCTAACCACTTTCATACTCTTGGAGGACAGGTACCCCAAGACCCGGAGGGACCTCACCGCGTACTGTACAATCCGGGATGGGTGCTGTACGGCTCCCGCTTTGTCGCGCCCCCACGTCCGCGCCCGGAGGGAAGCCACGACTCAAGGACGCCTCAACAGCGACGATCATATCGGCTCCAGTGGCCCCGACAAGACAGGACTTCTACCCTTCTCCGTATGGGGCACCATGCGCCCCGACACCTGTAGTACTTTTTGTAATCCTGGCCTCCCCTTGCTCTATAAAAGGGGACGCTAGGGCCCTCATTCGGGAGGACGAACAGAACACACGAGTCCACGCACAAACACGAGTCCGGACCCCGGTCCACGCTCACTGAGCTTGTATTTTCCCCTGTACAAGCGCTTAGGTGCAAATAATACAAGAACATCTCCCCCCGCTGGACGTAGGGCCTTCTTTGCCCGAACCAGGATAAATCCTTGTGTCCCTTTGCATCACCATCCAGGAAGAGAAGCACGCGATCATATTACTCGTTGGTGTGATACCCCCGGGTACGAAACACCGACACTCTTCTTCTTTCCCCAAGGTGAAGATTCAAATCCCTAACCCTAACTTTTTCGATTTATAAAATGCGCCATGGATATTGTTCTTAGAGGTTGTAGAAGGGTTTGTAGATGATAGGGGAGTAGTAGAGGTGGTGGATGTGGTGTTGTTTGGCTCAGATCCGGTCTGCCTGCGCGGCAGTGCCGCGCCCAGCGCGGCTGTGCGGGGCCCCGGCAGTGCCGCTCCCAGAGCGGCAGTGCCGGACTCTGTGCAGAGTTCTGATCCAGCCAACACCTCTTCCATCAATTTCTATTGCCTCTCTATGATCTACCAGTCCTTATACGGTCTTCTAACACACAGTGTTCATGTTTTAGATGTCGGGAGGAAGCGATGAAGAGAGGAGGACCGGAGGACCCAAGAGGAGGTTGGACTCCGCTCAGGGGGAGGAGGCAAGCAGCCAGCCGGCGTGGTGGTGCTCGCTCCAAGAGGAGTTTCAGCTAGGCAGAAGAACGAGACGAGATCCGTCTCCAGATGCAGGGTCGTCAGATCATAGGGAAGACCTTTACCCTGCCACTCCAGAGCACCTAGCAGAGGTCAGCAGAGACCACATCCAGCCCTATGAGGAGGATGTTTGGAGAGAGGGCACCACAGGACACCAGGCCCAGACAGATGGTGTCCTACCACCAGCAGTTCGTCAGTGAAGGCACAGCGTCAGCAAAACCCCTACAATGCTCCAAAGGACATGGGGATTGACTACAGGTTCTGGAATGAATTTCATTCAGATTTCTACCGTTCAGTCCTGTTCAATGCAAAAAGTCCAAGATTCTAAGTATGAGATATGTAGATTGGGAGCATCTTGAGGCCAGACTGACAGTGAGATCAACAGGGGTGATAGCTGCATGCAAGAGAAGAAATATGTATGATTTGATGGTTTCCAGTACAAACTGGAATGTGGAGATCATTTCTCAGTTCATGCCATCTATATATGTTGATAATATGTTGGAGGAGATGCACTGGATGACCGAGGGTCGCCACTACAAGGTCACCTATGAGACCTTTAGTAGGATCCTTGGCTTGGGCAGCGATGACAGGCAGTTGGATAACCTGCATGATGAGAGGACGCTGACAGACAGTGAGATTGCCCACTTATATGATGATCCTCGCAAGGCTGATGGGTTGGTGAAGGGCTGAAACCTTTCTACTACATGCTCAACAACCTATTCAGGCAGACGCTCAACCCGAGGGAGGGTCACATTCTAACTTGTATGGATATGGCAGGAATATGTTGGCTAGGTGGCCCTCAGGCTAGACCTTTTTCTATATCTAGCTTTATTTGGACCGAGCTTCAGGTTGCAGCAGAGGATGCTAGGAAGGCGGTTCTATATGCACCGTATATCATGTTTATGATTGAGATGGTCTCCGGACATTCTTTTGTTAAGGATGGGTTGCATGAGCCGTACAGGGCTGAGAAGAAGAAGGCGGCAGCAGGAGGTTCAGCAGGGGCAGCAGCTAGTGACAGGCCTGAGAGCTCTCGCCCTTCCTATCAGAGGAAGAAGAAGAGCAAGCTAGTACGATGGATCAAGGCCATCTTTCTACCTGCACCTACGCAGCCGAGACGGCACACCAGGCGCTTGTTGAGCAGCGCGCAGAGCGCGAGCGGGCGGGCGGGACGTTCGCGTTACCTCCACCCCGCTCTCCACCTCGCTTTGACCTCCCCAGTCTTGACTCCGATGATTTTGATGATGATGATGATGAGGAGGCAGGAGGAGATCGTGCCAGTGCCACCTCGTCGGTCTTCACGTGCCTCCGCCTCGACCCGCTACACCAGTACCACCCACCGTCAGGGCAAGGCCGTGGTCTCCGACGACGACGACGATGATGAGGAGGAGGAAGAAGAAAAGAAGATGAGGTTGAGTGGGACAAGGTTGCATCGGATGATGATTGAGTGTTGGACACTTTCTCTTCTCTCTCTTTGCTCTTTTTGGTGACTTGTTGCTAAAGGGGGAGAAGTAGGTGAAGAGAAGGGGGTACAACACTTTTCAGCTTTTCATGTCCCCATCTTTAGTTGTAGTGGTGAGATGATAGAGTTGGACCGTTTAAAACTCTATTTCTGTAATATACTCTATCGTACTACTTCGTATGCTTGGATGTGGACATGTATCATTTACCTGCTTTATTAGTTGTGCTATCTTGTTAGATCAGTTTGATTATATATGCTTTGTGGTTTATATATTGTCCGCTGCGTTTGCTGACTGTTGCCTGAGCGGCAGTGCCGCTCAGGGCCGGCAGTGCGGGGGGCCCCGGCGTGCCGCGCCCAGAGCGGCAGTGCCGTCTGGCAAAAGACAGCAAACACCTCTGATGTGTTAAACTGTCATTCGCATCACGTTATATTATTGACACAGTTAATTGCACCCCACAAAGCGATCAGAGGTGAAACTGAACCTATATTCCACTTATATGGAATGTTGCCTTTTATGCCAATTGGAGAATTAGCTCTCATTCAACATTTAGGGGGGGTTTCACCACTAAGCTTCAAAATCTCAGTTTTTACCCTCTCTTGTAAGCTCTAATTGGTTGTCACAATCACCAAAAAGGGGGGGGAGTTGTAAGTGCAATCAAGCCCTAATTGTGGGTTTTGGTGATAATGACCACACGATTAGAGGACTAATGAGATTTATAAAGTTGATAAGCAGGTTATGTTAAGAAAGGATGGTGTATATGCGTTGGTGGACCCCTCACACTACATTTCGTCGGTTCCGAACTCAAAGCGCTTCAAAGATATTTTATTTTGATTACTTGAGTTTAGGAATGCCGTACTATAAAGGGGGAATGCAAATTCATTGATATGGCTGAATGATATGTGCTCAAACCAACCCAAACCATCCACATTTCCAACCAAAGACAGCTGCACTTAACTCAGATTATACCTGTCTGCTGGTAGGCGCGGCAGTGCCGCTCTAGGCGCGGCAGTGCCGGGCCGCGGCACTGCCGGGCTGAGGCCGGCACTGCCGCGACTTAAACTGCCCGTTGGATGGCAGGGGGTATTTACATCACCCCCTCTGCCCCCCCAACGGTCATCCACGACCAGAACACTCCACCTACCTCCAGACAAGCTCTCTCTCTCCATTGAAGGCCCTCCAAGCTCCCAACCACCAAAATCTTCATTCCCATTGATTCCAAGTGGTTGAGAGGCTCAAACCTTCACCAAAGAGGAGCCCTAGCTGAGATCTACTGCCTAGAGCACTTGATTTGAGCCATAGCCGGTGGATTTGCTTCTATTACTCTTGGGTTCTTGGAACCCTAGCCGGCTAGGCGTCGCCCTAGAGCCTTGCCAACTTGTGTGGCGGCCTAGGGAGGTTTGTAATCACTTGTGCAGCTAGTAAAATTACCCCTCACCTCAAGGATTTGGTTCCTTGACTTGAGAACGAGGTTGAGTTGCAAAGCTCATGACCTAAGTGGTCAACCTCAACAACGTGGAGGTAGGCAAGCCTTGGTGGCGAGCTGAACCACGGGATAAATCACTTGTCTCGCGTGCTTGCTTAGTTTCATTCTCTATGTTTATGAGCTTGTGATATATTCTAGGGTTTGACTCGATCTACTCTATCTTTCATATTTGGCTTGGAGTAGTTGTTTCTGCTGGTTCATATAGCCTATTGTTACATTCCTATTCATATAGAATCTGCAGATTGTGGTTAGATTTCGAATTGCAGCTTCTGGTCTTCATCTGCGCGGCAGTACCGCGCTGAGGCCGGCAGTGCCGGGGAGCGGCAGTGCCGGGCACAGGGCGGTAGTGCCGGGCCTATCTAATTTAGTTTTAAGCTGTGATTTTTGACAGGCCTATTCACCCCCCTCTAGGCCACACAGGTCCTTACAAGTGGTATCAGAGCCTGGTCTCTCAGCAGCACTTAACCGTGCGAGAGTATGGCCACTGACGGAGCGGGTGATGCTAGTGTTGTGCAACCCAAACCCTTTGAAGATCCGGATGTGCACACCACTAGCAGCAGCGAGAGTATCTCCACAGCTAGCGGAAGGACACTTCCACAATTGGTTGTGTCGGCCGGAGAGCTCGCAAGACGAAAGGAAGAAAGAAGGTTGAGAAGAGAAGCTAGAGCCAAAGCAAAAGAAGATGCAGCAGCTCTCAAAGCAAAGGAAGACAAGGCTCAAAGAAGAGAAGAAAGAAAGATTAGAAGAGAAGAAAGAGCCAAGAGAAGAGAAGAAAAGAAGAAGAAGGAAGAGCTCAAAGCTAAGAAGAGTGTGCACTTGAGTGAAGACTCAAGTAGCACCGAAGATGGTGATGATGACATCTCCTATCATCTCAAGGGTGACAAGAAGAAGAAGGAGGAGACCAAGAAGACATACGGAGCCGTATCCTACACTTATTCTTCTATGTCTAACCATGATTCTAGGCCTCTCATTAATGTACCCGCGGGCAAGTTGCCTCGTTTCGACGGGACCAACTTTGCCAAGTGGAAGCACATTATGAAGACCTATCTTATTGGTCTCCATCCAGGTATTTGGGAGATTGTGCACAATGGACTTGAAGCACCGGTTGATCCAAAGAACCCCACTCAAGATGAGTTCCGCAACATTCATCTCAATGCCCAAGCCACTAGTGTGCTACTTAGTGCCTTGGATGGTGATGAGTACAACAAGGTCATGGGAGTTGAGGTTGCAAAGGAGATTTGGGACACATTGCATATTGCTCATGAAGGGGTTGATAAAGTAAGGCAATCCAAGATTGATTTGTTGATGGCAAGCTCAACCGGTTTGTGATTTGTGATGGTGAAGGTCCTCAAGAGATGTTTGATAGGTTGATGGTCATTGTTGGCAAGATTAGAGGGCTAGGTGGAAATGAAATCAATGATCACAAGGTTGTGAAGATTATGTTGGAAGCTTATTCACCAAGAAATGAGACCGTAGTGACATTGATTAGAGACAAGAAGAAGTTGAGAAGTTCACACCTAGTGATGTGCTTGGGAGGATTATCACATTTGATATGCAAAGAGAGGAAGCTAATGAAAGAAGGAAGCTTGGAGAGTTGCAAGCAAGGCTAGATGGGATGAAGATCAAGGAAGTGGCACTCAAGGCAAGCAAGCCAACAAAACAAGCAACATCAAGCAAGTCAAGTTCAAGCAAGCAAGCCTCTACAAGCAAGCCCAAGCAACAAAAGAAGAAAATAGAGGTTGAGGACAGCACATCATCCTCTTGCAAGAGTGAGAGTGATGGTGAAGAGTTTGAGAAGATTGATGATATAGCTCTATTCATGAGAAGATATCGCAAGGGGCTCAAGAAAGAAGGTTACAAATTTGTAAAGAGGAAGTTTCCTAACAAGAAAAAGAGAACTTGCTACAATTGTGGTAGCACCGAGCACTTCATTGCTCATTGCCCAAATGAGAAGAAAGACAACAAGGGCAAGAAAGATGACAAAGCCACTTACAAGAAGCACAACAAGAGATACATGGGAGAAGCTCACATCGGACATGAATGGGATTCAACCGCACAAACCTCAAGTGAAGAGATGAGAAGATGGCAACCATTGCATTCCAAAAGTCATCTCCTTCACCAAGGCTATTCAACAACTTGTCCGATGATGATGAAGGCAACTCCCACACTTGTCTCATGGCCAAGAAAGAGAAGGTGAAAAAGACTCATACTCCTAAACCTTCTCTTCCACTTAGTGACATCTCTAGTAGTGAACTTAGTGACTCTTCTAGTGATGATAGCTCTAGTGATGAAGAGATAAACATGATAACAAAGAACTTAGATAAGAAAACCAAACTCTTTATCACTAAGCTAATGGAGGAACTAGAGGGTGTACAAGCCGAGCTAGCAATAAGTGAGGATGCTCTTATCAAACAAGAGGATCTCTATATTGCTTGCAAGGAAGCTCTTGCATTAGAGAGAAGTGAGTTGGATGTCTTGCATGAGGCCTTGGCCAAAGAGCAAGATGAACATGCTTCTCTAAAGAAGGCTCATGTTGGACTCAAGAAAAAGTATTGTGACTTGGATGTAAAGCACAAGGAACTTGAGCTGCAATATAACCTTCTTTGGGAAAGCAACTCAACTCTCCCTAAGGCAAATGTCACTCCTATTCCCTCCACTAGTGAAGGTTGTGGAAAATGCTATAATCTTGATTTGAATGTCTATTCCACTAACCTTGCAAACATGGAGGTCATGAGAAAAGAAATAGCAAGATTGACAAGTGTTATTGCAAGTGGTTGTGTCAAGGCTACTATAAGTGCTAGTGAGAAGACCCAAGCAAGAACATGCCCAAGTTCAAGAACGGAAGACGTCCTTTCATAAAGGATGGGTTGGGGCATGTAAAGGGAGGCAAAACCAATGGAAGGAAGAAGGTGAATGGCTATGAGTGTGTGAGGTTTGAGAAGAAGGGTTACATTGGTACAGTTCAGCCTGCACAGACCGCGGCAGTGCCGCGCCAGAAGGCGGCAGTGCCGGGCCCCGGCAGTGCCGCCCCCAGGCCGGCAGTGCCGCGCCCCAAGAAAGGGAAGGCTACCAGTTCCCCTTCTGCTCAGTCTCACACACAGCCCAAGCAGATGCCAAATCAGAAGCAAGGGTCTCAGAAACCAAAGGAGTCTATTTGGGTAACCAAGAACAAGTTCATGCATCAACCCAAGATAGAAGCTCCAAGAATGAGCATGTCCTCTTGTTACTTCTTAGGACACAACAACAGTGGTAAAGTTGTTGCAAAGTATGTTGGTAAAGACAAGAGGGCAGCCGACAAGTTTATTTGGGTTCCTAAGATACTTGTGACTAACATGCAAGGCCCCAATGTCAATTGGGGACCTAAACCAAGGAACTAAACTTGTTTTGCAGGCATACTCCTCTGGTGGATCAAGTTGGGTGCTTGATAGCGGATGTACAAATCATATGATCGGAGAAAGGAGTATGTTCTCATCATATTCCCCAACTACAAATGCAAGTGAGAATATCATATTTGGTGATAACTCCAAGGGGGATGTGCTAGGTCTTGGTAAAGTTGCTATCACACTTGAACATTCAATTACCAATGTCTTACATGTTGATTCGTTAAGTTACAATTTGTTGTCCGTTTCACAATTGTGTGGGATGGGTTTCAATTGTCTCTTTACGGATGAGGGTGTGGAAGTCTTTAGAAGAGAGGATTCCTCTATTGTCTTTACGGGTCGTTTGAAAGGGAAGCTTTACTTAGTTGACTTCAACAAAAGTGAAGCTAAACTTGAGACTTGTTTAGTGGCAAAATCTAGCATGGGTTGGTTATGGCACCCGCCGACTAGCTCATGTTGGGATGAGGAACTTGGCCAAACTTCAAAAAGACAACCACATCCTAGGACTAACCAATGTTCATTTGAGAAAGACAGAGTATGTGGAGCTTGCCAAGCCGAAAGCAAGTAGGCGTACCTCACCCACCAAAGAGCTACGACACGACTACTCATCCATTGGAGTTGATTCACATGGATCTCTTTGGACCCGGTTTGCCTACCTTAGCATCGGCGGTAACAACATGGTCTTGTTATTGTGATGACTATTCTCGTTTCACTTGTATTTCTTTTGCATGATAAAAGTGTAGTGCAAGAGAAGGTGAAGATGTTTGTACGAAGAGCTCAAAGGGAATTCGGTTTCAATATATCAAGAAGGTTCGTAGTGACAACGGAACCGAATTCCGAAACACCCAAGTGAAGAGTTACTTGATGAAGAGGGCATCAAGCATGAGTTCTCATGCCTATACCCCCAACAAAATGGTGTGGTGGAGAGGAAGAATAGAACGCTCATTGACATGCAAGGACAATGCTAGATGAGTACAAGACGCCGGACATCTTTTGGGCCGAAGCGTCAACACCGCTTGCCATGCAATCCCGCCTCTACCTCCACAAGAGAAGAAAGAAGACATCCTATGAGCTGCTCACCGTAACCAGCCAAAGGTGGTCTTACTTTAGAGTATTTGGGTGCAAATTTTTCATCTTGAACAAGAAACCCAAAGCCTCTAAGTTTGCATCTAAAGTAGATGATGGTTTTCTTCTCGGTTATGGATCAAACGAGCATGCCTATCGTGTTTTCAACAAGCCTCCGCAAGGTTGAAATAGCGATAGACGTGACGTTTGATGAAACTAATGGCTCTCAAGTAGAGCAAGTTGATGAAGTTGTTGTAGTAATGAGGAACCTCCTTGTGAAGCAATCAAGCAGCTAGCCATTGGTGATATAAGACCACAGGAACAGCAGGCTACAGATCAGGAAGGTCCTCAAGCTGAAGCTTCTGCTGGGACTGATCAGATACAGTCCCCGCAGTGCCGGGCCAGACCCCGGCAGTGCCGGACCCCGGCAGTGCCGCGCGGAGCCAAGCAGTGCCGGCACACCCAGAGCAGCTGCAGCAACTCCACTTCATGGAGTGAACCTACACCCATTTTCGAGCAAGATGAAGAAGAAGAAGCCGAAGATGAACCAGAACCCATCGATCATCCAAGACTCAAGCAAACTATTCAACGAGATCACCCCGTTGACAATATTCTTGGGAGTCTACGAAAGGGGTAACGACACGCTCTCATTTGGCAAATTTTCTGTCAATATTACTCGTTTGTCTCCTCTTTGGAACCTCTCAAGGTAGAAGAAGCCCTGGATGATCCGGATTGGGATGGCCATGCAAGAAGAGCTCAACAACTTCGAGCGCAATCAAGTATGGTCACTCGTGGAAAGACCAAATACCAATGTCATTGGAACCAAATGGGTCTTTCGCAACAAGCAAGATGAAGAGGTGTGGTGACAAGGAACAAGGCAAGATTGGTAGCTCAAGGGTTCACACAAGTAGAGGGCCTGGACTTTGAAGAAACATATGCACCGGTTGCAAGACTTGAAGCCATTCGATTCTTCTAGCCTATGCAGCCCATCATGAATTCAAGCTATATCAAATGGATGTGAAGAGTGCATTCCTCAATGGCCCTATACAAGAGTTGGTATATGTCGCACCACCGGCTTTGAAGATCCCATGTTTCCCAACCACGTCTTCAAAACTCCGAAAGGCGCTCTATGGGCTTAAGCAAGCACCTAGAGCATGGTATGAATGCCTTAAGGAATTCTTGCTCAAACAAGGCTTTGAAATAGGCAAAGCCGATCCTACTCTCTTCACTCATATAAGTCAATGGAGATATCTTTGTGTGCCAAATATATGTCGATGACATAATATTTGGTAGTACTAACAAATCCTTTTGTGATGAGTTTAGTAGGATCATGACTAAAAGATTTGAGATGTCTATGATGGGTGAGCTCAAGTTCTTCCTTGGGTTCAAATCAAGCAATTGAAGGAGGGACTTTCTTTGCCAAACCAAGTACACCCATGATATGTTAAAGAAGTTTGACATGGTGAACGCTAAGCCTATCAAAACCCATGCCAACTAATGGACATCTTGATCTTGATAAGGAAGGAAAAGTCGTGGACATCAAGGTATATCGTTCCATGATTGGCTCCCTCCTTTACTTATGCGCATCTAGGCCCGATATTATGCTTAGTGTGTGCATGTGTGCTAGATTTCAAGCTAACCCAAAGAGTGTCACTTAGTGGCCGTTAAGAGAATCTTGAGATATCTAGTTCACACTCCAAACCTTGGCTTGTGGTATCCTAAGGGCTCCCTTTGATCTACTTGGCTATTCGGATTCCGATTACGCCGGTTGCAAGGTAGATCGAAAAAGCACTTCGGGGACATGTCAATTCCTTGGACGCTCCTTAGTGTCTTGGAGTTCTAAAAAGCAAATTGTGTAGCCCTATCCACAGCCGAGGCCGAGTATGTTGCACAGCAGGTGCATGTTGTGCGCAACTACTTTGGATGAGGCAAACCCTTTCGTGATTTCGGATGTCAATTTACTCATATCCCACTCTTGTGTGACAATGAGAGCGCCATAAAGCTAGCAAACACCCAGTGTGTCATTCAAGAACCAAACACATAGACATCCGGCATCACTTCTTGAGAGATCATGAAATCAAAGGAGATATCGCCATCAAACATGTGAGCACCGACAAACAACTAGCCGATATCTTCACTAAGCCTCTTGATGAGTCAAGGTTTTGTGCTTTAAGGAGTGAACTAAATATACTTGACTCTCGTAACTTAGTTTGAAACCTAGCATGCTTGATTGATCAACTAGTTCGACCTAGGTAAAACAAATTTCAAAAACTTTAATATTGTGTTTCAAAATCTTTGAAAGAAACTTGCTTGGTATGACCATTGTTCTGCATTGATTACTTGCTGCTGGTCATATCATGCAAGAGGTACTTGTCCACTCCAAGAATAAGCTGTAGTATAATAGAGAAACTCTCTCTGTTGGTAACAGGCCGGCAGTGCCGGGCGGCGCGGAAGTGCCGGGCCCCGGCAGTGCCGCGCCAGGCCGCGTAGTGCCGTGACTTACTGATTCGGCTGAATCAGTCTGTTACCGAGTGGGGTCACAGGGAAAAGGTTTCTTTCCTATTCTACCCGTGACTTCCCCTCTCTCTCCCTCATCCATTCACTTTCACCACCGTAACCCTCTCCTATCTCTCTCTCTCTCTCTCTCACGGGCGACTTGGAGGTGACCGAGACCTTCCACCGGCCGATGACTCCCCGGAGCTTCCGCCAGCGGTAGTGCCGCTCGGGTCTCTCTCCGTGCTGCTCGCTTTCCTCTTCACCAAGGACTCCATCCCCTTTGTCGGTGGTACAAAAGGGGTACCCCCAATCAACGCAAACACCCAAACGCCCAAACTCCGACTCGCCCGAGCCCTCCCAGCCAGGCCTCGGGCGAATGCTCTTTCTCCGCCTCGCCCGAGCCCGCTGAGCAGGCCTCGGGCGAGCGCGAGCGCTCTATCTCCGTCTCGCCCGAGCCCTCCCAGCCGGCCTCGGGCGAACCGCTCTGTCTCCGTCTCGCCCGAGCCCTCCCAGCCAGGCCTCGGGCGAACCGGTATCTCCGTCTTCGCCCGAGCCCTCCCAGCCAGGCCTCGGGCGAACGTGCTCCGCACCTCGAGCCCTATCGCACGACGACCTCGAGTGGTACAGACAGCTGTACCAACCCATACCACCCATTTATGTCTTCACCTACTCCGGTCATGTCCACTAGTGCACGGCATGTACCACAGTGACCCGGTGTAAAGGTCAAGTCACGTTTTCACCACAAGCATGGGCAAAAGGGCACCAGTGCAGCACTATTCGACCATACCAGGCACTATAGCACCTCGAGGCCAGCTCCGCGCCCCTCGAGCCATACACTGTAACACCTCGAGGCGGCTCCGCGCCCCTCGAGCCATGCACTGTAACACCTCGAGGTCGGCTTCGCGCCCCTCGAGCCCTGCACTGTAAACACCTCGAGGCCGGCTCCGCGCCCCTCGAGCCATACGCTGTAACACCTCGAGGCCGGCTTCGCGCCCTTCGAGCCCTAACCACTTTCATACTCTTGGAGGACAGGTACCCCAAGACCCGGAGGGACTCACCGCGTACTGTACAATCCGGGATGGGTGCTGTACGGCTCCCGCTTTGTCGCGCCCCCACGTCCGCGCCCGGGGGAAGCCACGACTCAAGGACGCCTCAACAGCGACGATCATATCGGCTCCAGTGGCCCCGACAAGACAGGACTTCTACCCTTCTCCGTATGGGGCACCATGCGCCCCGACACCTGTAGTACTTTTTGTAATCCTGGCCTCCCCTTGCTCTATAAAAGGGGACGCTAGGGCCCTCATTCGGGAGGACGAACAGAACACACGAGTCCACGCACAAACACGAGTCCGGACCCCGGTCCACGCTCACTGAGCTTGTATTTTCCCCTGTACAAGCGCTTAGGTGCAAATAATACAAGAACATCTCCCCCCGCTGGACGTAGGGCCTTCTTTGCCCGAACCAGGATAAATCCTTGTGTCCCTTTGCATCACCATCCAGGAAGAGAAGCACGCGATCATATTACTCGTTGGTGTGATACCCCCGAGTACGAACCCGACAGTTGGCGCGCCAGGTAGGGGACTTCGCGTGTCCGAGCCGTTTTCTCGTTGATTCTTGGATGGCTTCATCCCCTCTTCCGTTTTCGGCTGGTGCCATCGTCTGGTTCGGGAGCCTCGAGTTCCTGGCCACAGGCAACGGCAACGAGCTCACTCTGCTCTCCACGGAGGGCCTGAGCGGAGAGCGCGTCACGCCACCCCGCGCGGGGGTCGCGGCGCGTCACCCGCACCACCACGCGTCGCCACATCGCGAGCGGCGTCGTCGTCACCGTCATCGCCGGGCGCAGGCGGTACCCGCGGCAAACTCCTGCGGCCCCGTAGCCGGTGCAGGTCCCCAAGGGGAAACCAGCCCGGCGTGCGGCCGGAAACCTCCAGGGCGCACCCCGCGCCCGCCGAGTGACTTCGCATTCATCATGCGTACGGACCAGGAACCGGGCCAGAGGCCTCCGGGCCGAGCGCCGTCGACGCCATTCGGCCTCCTCCCGCGCGGGTCGCGCCGCGCTTGGCGCCAGCGGCTCCCGGTCGGCCTCGACCGCTCAGCGGCTGTGCACGCCCACCGCCGCGACGGGCGCCATCAGGACCAGGCAATGGCGGACCGGGAGCAGCGGCCGGGCACGCTGCTGCAGGCCATGGCCAGCCTGGAGATCGTCCACCCCGCGCGCGTCAACCGCGACTCTTTGCCAGCCTTCGAGCCACCTCGGCGATCCACCATCGGAGAATGGCACCGCGAGCTGCGATCCCAGCATTTGCCAAGGCGGCACGCCGTCGACGGCTCCGGCTCCGACGAATACGACTACTACGACCTCGACTTCTGGGATCCCACTAGGGAGTGCTTTCAACTCGAGGAGGGTCGCGTGCGATACCGAGGACGAGGGCGATGACGGCAGACCGGCCCTCGACCTAGAAGGACCTAGCGACGTGGCCGCGGCAGGCGGATCACGCGTCCTGGAAGGGACGAACCTCGAGCACCGGCTGTGCCACCTCAGCACGACGACGGCCGGGCGGCACAACTCGCGCAGGTGCCGGCAGGGCAGGAGGCAATCACCAAAGCCGAGTGAAGAACGGCGCACCTGCTGCAAATCCGGCAAACCTGATGCAGGATCCACCCAACTCGAGGAGCGGAGCTCGAGGCGGGCTCGAGAGGTCCACCGGCGGATCCTCGAGGACGGGGCACCAGCCCGCCCCGAGGTATGTTTCCCACGAGCCGGCCAGAACGTGGTGGCGGCGGCGATGATGCTCCGTGAACTGCCGCCGTCTCAACCCCGACGCCAGGCGCATGCTCGGAGAAATGAAAAACCTCCTTGAGACAGACCGCGTACAGCAGGCCGAGAGCTCGGCGTCGCGCCGACGCGAAGCAGCCTCAGGGAAACCAGCAGACACCACCCGCGACGCTCGCGAGGCATCCGTCCACCAGCCGGACGCCTCTCGAGCCAGGCCAGTCCGCGAACGGATCGTCGACAACCGGCCACTTCGAGACCCCAACGACGCCCGCAACGACATCGATCGGCGGCGCAAGGACAAAGGGGCCCAAGAGCGTGGCTATAGCGCCCATCGGGGGGGGCGCTACGACAGCGACGAGGACCGGCAGACCCTCGAGCCCGGGCCCCGAGTCTCAGCCGGGCCATCCGCAGCTCAACCCTCCCCGACCGCTTCGACCGCCGACCAACATCGTGAAGTATGACGGGAGGTCGAGCCCAAGCTCTGGCTCTCAGACTTCCGCCTTGGCTGCCAACTGGGCGGAGCGAACGACGACCGCGTGATCATCCGTCAGCTCCCCACTTACCCTCTCGGACACCGCCCGCCGGTGGCTCGGGGGGGCTCCGCCGGATCGGATCCATGACTGGACCGACCTAGTCAGGGTCTTCGATGGGAACTTCAAGGGGACCTGCGTACGCCCAGGCAACCCCTGGGACCTACGGCGTTGCAGGCAGGCGGCGGACGAGCCCCTCCGCGACTTCGCTCGACGGTTCTCGAAACAGCGCCTCGAGCTCCCCCACGTGCCCGACGAGGACGTCATATCAGCATTCCTCGCAGGCACAACATGCCAAGAGCTTGTTCATGAGCTAGGACGCTACCGTCCCGGGACGGTCGAGGACCTGATGGATCGCGTCACCAGCTTTGCTTCGGGCGACGAAGCAGTGGGGGCCTTCTTTGGCCGTGTCACGGACAAAGGCAAGGCGGTGATCGCACCGGAGGGCCCCAGCAAGGGCAACGACGCCAAGAACGACAGCAATGACGGGAACAAAAGGAAGAAAAACAGGCGCAAGGGCCAGAAGGCAAAGCGTGGACCGATGACGACGACGACAAAGAGGTGCTCGTGGGCGCCTCGAGCCAAGAAGCCTCGAGGCCCCCCCGATGGGGCTGTTTTCGACCAGATGCTCGAGGATCCCTGCACCTTCCACAGGGGCCCCGTAAACCACAAGTTGAAAGACTGCCGACTGTTGAAGGGCTACTACTCCAAGCTCGGTGATAAGAGGGAAGACGGGCCTAAGGGAAAGGATACCGACCAACGCGGCGGCCGAAAGGCAGATGGCGACTTCCCCCCGGTGCGCGATTGCTACATGATCTACGGGGGACCGGCCGTCGGGCTCTCGGCTCGAGAAAGAAAGAAGGAGCGCCGGGAAATCTTTTCCCTCGACCACGGCCCCCCGGTATCTTGACTGGTCCGATGCGCCAATCACGTTCGACCGTGACGACCATCCGGACCAGGTCATAAACCCGGGGGCTACCCCCTCGTCGTCGACCCCGTCATAGTCGACGTTCGGTTCTCCAAGGTGTTGATGGATGGGGGCTCGAGCCTCAACATCATATACCTCGAGACCCTCGACCTCCTGGGGATTTCAGAAGGACAGCTCCGACCCAGTGTCGGGGGGTTCCACGGAGTGGTGCCAGGAAAGAAGGCCCACCCCCTCGGGCGCATCGACTTACCAGTCTGCTTCGGCACGCCGGCAAACTTCCGACAGGAAACGCTCACCTTCGAGGTGGTCGGCTTCCAAGGGACCTACCACGCCATCATCGGCCGGCGGGCTACGCCAAGTTCATGGCGATTCCCAACTACACGTACTTGAAGCTCAAGATGGCGGGGCCGAAAGGAGTCATCACCGTTGACACCTCCTACGAGCACGCATACCACTGCGACGTGGAGTGCGTGGAGCGGGGGGAGGCCAACGTCCACCTCGACTCGCTCGAGGCCTTGGCAGCTCTGGCCACCGAGGGGGCCCCAGAAGCAAAGCGTCACGCCGGCACCTTCGAGCCAGCCGAGCACACCAAGCAAATACCCGTCGACCCGACCTCGGCCAATGGCAAGACGCTGACCATCAGCACCAGCCTCGAGCCAAAATAGGAAGCAGTGCTCGTCGACTTTCTCCGCGCGAACATCGACATGTTGCGTGCGTGGAACCCCTCGGACATGCCGGGCATACCGAGGGAAGTCGCCGAGCACGCTTGGAGATCCAGGCCGGGTCCAGACCGGTGAAGCAACGCCTACGCCGCTTCGACGAGGAGAAGCGCAGGATCATCGGCGAAGAGGTGCACAAGCTTTTGGCGGCCGGATTCATCAAGGAGGTATTTTACCCAGAGTGGCTAGCTAATCCTGTACTAGTTAAGAAAAAGAATGGAAAAATGCGGATGTGTGTAGATTACACCGGTCTGAATAAAGCATGTCCAAAAGTTCCATTTCCTTTACCTAGAATTGACCAGATCGTCGATTCCACTGCTGGGTGCGAAGTGCTTTCGTTCCTTGATGCGTATTCCGGCTACCACCAAATTAGAATGACGAAAATCCGATGAGCCCGCAACCTCTTTTATCACGCCATTTGGTATGTACTGCTATGTTACGATGCCCTTCGGCCTTCGAAACGCCGGGGCAACATACCAACGATTGTATGCAGCCCACATTTGGCAAGCACATAGGCAAAACCGTCGAGGCCTACGTCGATGACATCGTGGTTAAAACTAAGAAAGTCAGGGACCTCATCAGCGACTCGAGACCACGTCGAGTGCCTCCGGGCCAAGAATGTGAAGCTCAACCCCGAGAAGTGTGTCTTTGGTGTGCCTCGAGGCATGCTACTTGGCTACGTCGTCTCACAACGGGGGATCGAGGCAAACCCTGAAAAAATCTCAGCAGTCACGAGGATGGGCCCGATTCGTGACCTCAAGGGTGTGCAAAAGGTACAGGCTGCCTAGCCGCTCTCAGCAGATTCATCTCGAGGCTGGGGGAAAAAGCACTGCCCCTCTACCGCCTGCTAAAAAGACGGAACACTTTGCGTGGACCGCCGAAGCAGAGGAGGCCTTAACCAAGTTAAAGGGGATGCTGACTTCTGCGCCAATTCTCGTGCCCCCCGACCAGCCGAAGGTGACGATTCCCCCGAGCCCCTCCTCCTCTATGTGGCTGCAACCACTCAGGTGGTTAGCGCGGTCATAGCCGTCGAGAGGCACGAGGAGGGCCATACATTGCCGGTCCAGCGACCGGTATACTTCACCAGTGAGGTACTCTCCGAGGGCCAAGGTCCGGGTACCCGCCACATCCAAAAGCTACTCTACGGCATCATCGTCACAAGGCGCAAGCTCCAGCACTACTTCCTAGCCCATCCCGTGACGGTGGTGTCGTCCTTCCCCCTCGGAGAGATCGTCAACAATCGGGAGGCCACGGGGCGCATCGCCAAGTGGTCCGCCGAGCTAATGGGGAAACCATCACCTATGCACGCGAAGGCCATCAAGTCTCAGGCGCTGGCCGATTTCGTTGCTGAGTGGACCGACACTCAGCTCCCGCCGGCGCAGATTCAAGCCGAGCTCTGGACCATGTACTTCGATGGATCTCTCATGAAGACGGGGGCAGGAGCAGGCCTGCTCTTCATCTCACCCCTCGGAGTACACATGCGCTACCTGCTACGCTTGCACGGCATGTACCACAGTGACCCGGTGTAAAGGTCAAGTCACGTTTTCACCACAAGCATGGGCAAAAGGGCACCAGTGCAGCACTATTCGACCATACCAGGCACTATAGCACCTCGAGGCCAGCTCCGCGCCCCTCGAGCCATACACTGTAACACCTCGAGGCTGGCTCCGCGCCCCTCGAGCCATGCACTGTAACACCTCGAGGTCGGCTTCGCGCCCCTCGAGCCCTGCACTGTAAACACCTCGAGGCCGGCTCCGCGCCCCTCGAGCCATACGCTGTAACACCTCGAGGCCGGCTTCGCGCCCTTCGAGCCCTAACCACTTTCATACTCTTGGAGGACAGGTACCAAGACCCGGAGGGACCTCACCGCGTACTGTACAATCCGGGATGGGTGCTGTACGGCTCCCGCTTTGTCGCGCCCCACGTCCGCGCCCGGGAGGGAAGCCACGACTCAAGGACGCCTCAACAGCGACGATCATATCGGCTCCAGTGGCCCCGACAAGACAGGACTTCTACCCTTCTCCGTATGGGGCACCATGCGCCCCGACACCTGTAGTACTTTTTGTAATCCTGGCCTCCCCTTGCTCTATAAAAGGGGACGCTAGGGCCCTCATTCGGGAGGACGAACAGAACACACGAGTCCACGCACAAACACGAGTCCGGACCCCGGTCCGTCACGCTCACTGAGCTTGTATTTTCCCTGTACAAGCGCTTAGGTGCAAATAATACACGAACATCTCCCCCCGCTGGACGTAGGGCCTTCTTTGCCCGAACCAGGATAAATCCTTGTGTCCCTTTGCATCACCATCCAGGAAGAGAAGCACGCGATCATATTACTCGTTGGTGTGATACCCCCGGGTACGAAACACCGACACTCTTCTTCTTTCCCCAAGGTGAAGATTCAAATCCCTAACCCTAACTTTTTCGATTATAAAATGCGCCATGGATATTGTTCTTAGAGTTGTAGAAGGGTTTGTAGATGATAGGGGAGTAGTAGAGGTGGTGGATGTGGTGTTGTTTGGCTCAGATCCGGTCTGCCTGCGCGGCAGTGCCGCGCCCAGCGCGCTGTGCCGGGCCCGGCAGTGCCGCTCCCAGAGCGGCAGTGCCGGACTCTGTGCAGAGTTCTGATCCAGCCAACACCTCTTCCATCAATTTCTATTGCCTCTCTATGATCTACCAGTCCTTATACGGTCTTCTAACACACAGTGTTCAGTTTTAGATGTCGGGAGGAAGCGATGAAGAGAGGAGGACCAAGAGGAGGTTGGACCCGCTCAGGGGGAGGAGACAAGCAGCCAGCCGTCGTGGTGGTGCTCGCTCCCAAGGAGGCAGTTCAGCTAGGCAGCAGATACGAGACGAGATCCGTCTCCAGATGCAGGGTCGTCAGATCAGGGAAGACCTTTACCCTGCCACTCCAGAGCACCTAGCAGAGGTCAGCAGAGACCACATCCAGCCCTATGAGGAGGATGTTTTGGAGAGGGCACCACAGGACACCAGGCCCAGACAGATGGTGTCCTACCACCAGCAGTTCTCGTCAGTGAAGGCACAGCGTCAGCAAAACCCTACAATGCTCCAAAGGACATGGGGATTGACTACAGGTTCTGGAATGAATTTCATTCAGATTTCTACCGTTCAGTCCTGTTCAATGCCAAAAAGTCCAAGATTCTAAGTATGAGATATGTAGATGGGAGCATCTTGAGGCCAAGACTGACAGTGAGATCAACAGGGTGATAGCTGCATGCAAGAGAAGAAATATGTATGATTTGATGGGTTTCCAGTACAACTGGAATGTGGAGATCATTTCTCAGTTTCATGCCACTCTATATGTTGATAATATGTTGGAGGAGATGCACTGGATGACCGAGGGTCGCCACTACAAGGTCACCTATGAGACCTTTAGTAGGATCTTGGCTTGGGCAGCGATGACAGGCAGTTGGATAACCTGCATGATGAGAGGACGCTGACAGACAGTGAGATTGCCCACTTATATGATGATCCTCGCAAGGCTGATGGGTTGGTGAAGGGGCTGAAACCTTTCTACTACATGCTCAACAACCTATTCAGGCAGACGCTCAACCCGAAGGGAGGGTCACATTCTAACTTGTATGGATATGGCAGGAATATGTTGGCTAGGATGGCCCCTCAGGCTAGACCTTTTTCTATATCTAGCTTTATTTGGACCGAGCTTCAGGTTGCAGCAGAGGATGCTAGGAAGGCGGTTCTATATGCACCGTATATCATGTTTATGATTGAGATGGTCTCCGGACATTCTTTTGTTAAGGATGGGTTGCATGAGCCGTACAGGGCTGAGAAGAAGAAGGCGGCAGCAGGAGGTTCAGCAGGGGCAGCAGCTAGTGACAGGCCTGAGAGCTCTCGCCCTTCCTATCAGAGGAAGAAGAAGAGCAAGCTAGTACGATGGATCAAGGCCATCTTTTCTACCTGCACCTACGCAGCCGAGACGGCACACCAGGCGCTTGTTGAGCAGCGCGCAGAGCGCGAGCGGGCGGGACGTTCGCCGTTACCTCCACCCCGCTCTCCACCTCGCTTTGACCTCCCCAGTCTTGACTCCGATGATTTTGATGATGTGATGATGAGGAGGAGCAGAGGAGATCGTGCCAGTGCCACCTCGTCGGTCTTCACGTGCCTCCGCCTCGACCCGCTACACCAGTACCACCCACCGTCAGGGCAAGGCCGTGGTCTCCGACGACGACGACGACGATGATGAGGAGGAGGAAGAAGAGGAAGAAGATGAGGTTGAGTGGGACAAGGTTGCATCGGATGATGATTGAGTGCTTGGACACTTTTCTCTTCTCTCTCTTTGCTCTTTTTGGTGACTTGTTGCTAAAGGGGGAGAAGTAGGTGAAGAGAAGGGGGTACAACACTTTTTCAGCTTTTCATGTCCCCATCTTTAGTTGTAGTTGTGAGATGATAGAGTTGGACCGTTTAAAACTCTATTCTGTAATATACTCTATCGTACTACTTCGTATGCTTGGATGTGGACATGTATCATTTACCTGCTTTATTTAGTTTGTGCTATCTTGTTTAGATCAGTTTGATATATGCTTTGTGGTTTTATATATTGTCCGCTGCGTTGCTGACTGTTGCCTGAGCGGCAGTGCCGCTCCAGGGCCGGCAGTGCCGGGCCCCGGCAGTGCCGCGCCCAGAGCGGCAGTGCCGCTCTGGCAAAAGACAGCAAACACCTCTGATGTGCTTAAACTGTCATTCGCATCACGTTATATTATTGACACAGTTTAATTGCACCCCACAAAGCTATCAGATGTGAAACTGAACCTATATTCCACTTTAATATGTGAATGTTGGCCTTTTATGCCAATTTGAGAATTCAGCTCTCATTCACACATTTAGGGGGAGGTTTCACACCTAAGCTTCAAAATCTCAGTTTTATACCCTTCTCTTGTAAGCTCTAATGGTGTTGTCATCAATCACCAAAAAGGGGGAGATTGTAAGTACAATCAGCCCTAATTGTGGGTTTGGTGATAATGACCACACGATTAGAGGACTAATGAGATTTATAAAGTTGATACAAGCAGGTTATGTTAAGAAAGGATGGTGTATATGCGTTGGTGGACCCCTCACACTACATTTCGTCGGTTCCGAACTCAAAGCGCTTCAAAGATATTTTATTTTGATTACTTGAGTTTAGGAATGCCGTACTATAAAGGGGGAATGCAAAATTCATTGATATGGCTGAATGATATGTGCTCAAACCAACCCAAACCATCCACATTTCCAACCAAAGACAGCTGCACTTAACTCAGATTTATACCTGTCTGCTTGGTAGCGCGGCAGTGCCGCTCTAGGCGCGGCAGTGCCGGGCCGCGGCACTGCCGGGCGAGGCCGGCCGGCACTGCCGCGACTTAAACTGCCCGTTGGATGGCAGGGGGTATTTACATCACCCCTCTGCCCCCCAACGGTCATCCACGACTCTAGACACTCCACCTACCTCCAGACAAGCTCCCTCTCTCCATTGAAGGCCCTCCAAGCTCCCAACCACCAAATCTTCATTCCCATTGATTCCAAGTGGTTGAGAGGCTCAAATCTTCACCAAAGAGGAGCCCTAGCTGAGATCTACTGCCTAGAGCACTTGAGTTGAGCCATAGCCGGTGGATTTGCTTCTATTACTCTTGGGTTCTTGGAACCCTAGCCGGCTAGGCGTCGCCCTAGAGCCTTGCCAACTTGTGTGGCGGCCTAGGGAGGTTTGTAATCACTTGTGCAGCTAGTAAATTACCCCTCACCTCAAGGATTTGGTTCCTTGACTTGAGAACGAGGTTGAGTTGCAAAGCTCATGACCTAAGTGGTCAACCTCAACAACGTGGAGGTAGGCAAGCCTGGTGGCGAGCTGAACCACGGGATAAATCACTTGTCTCGCGTGCTTGCTTAGTTTCATTCTCTATGTTTATGAGCTTGTGATATATTCTAGGGTTTGACTCGATCTACTCTATCTTTCATATTTGGCTTGAGAGTTGTTTCTGCTGGTTCATATAGCCTATTGTTACATTCCTATTCATATAGAATCTGCAGATTGTGGTTAGATTTCGAATTGCAGCTTCTGGTCTTCATCTGCGCGGCAGTAACCGCTGAGGCCGGCAGTGCCGGGGGCGGCAGTGCCGGGCACAGGGCGGGTGGTAGTGCCGGGGCCTATCTAATTTAGTTTTAAGCTGTGATTTTTGACAGGCCTATTCACCCCCCCCCTCTAGGCCACACAGGTCCTTACACCTCGCAAGAAGCGGCTCGGCGGGACGCCGAGCCCCATACGGTGGTAGCGCGCGAAGTTCACCACGTACCCCTCCGGCGGGTGCGGCTCCCGGTGCTCCGCCGACGGGATAACCCACCATGCGGGTCCCTCCTCGGGTTGGGGCGCAGAAGCCCCTGGGGCCACCAGCGAGTCCATTTCGCTCTGCGTCACCTTCGACGGGCTCCAGTCTTCGGCCGACAGCATTTGTGTCTGGGCGGCCATGGCGGTGGCGCGGCGCGGATCCGAGCAGCGGACGGGCGGCTGGAATCCCCAATCGACTAGCTCGAGGGAGAGGGCGCGTGAAGGCTACGGCGGCGGAGAAGGCAAAGGCAAAGTAAAGGGTTCCTTTCCCTCTTTCGACATTTATAGGGGGAAAACCGAGACGGGCGGGATCTCCCGCGACGTAAAAAGGTACCGAATGCATTCAATGCGCCCACCTAACCGCGTCTCGAGCCGGATGCAGGGTACACGCGTCACCTCTCCATTCGCTCCACTACCCGGGCCCTCCACGACCGTCGCTCCGGCTTCGCGCCCGCCGCTCTCCCCGACGGTTTCCGCCTAAAAAGGCGTGCCCAACGGGCAGAAGGATTCCCAGACGACGGAGGCCTCTTCACGAAGGTAAAAACAGGCCCCGACCCTAAGTCTCGAAGCAGCGAAGGCTGGCCCTCGAAAAGGGTTCGACAGCCGGCTTTGAGCGCCCGAGTCAGGGACACCAAGGGGCGCCATTCGCGGCATCACTCGAGGTCTAAGCCCTCGAGGCCCCTTACGTGTATCCAAGGCGGGGAGCTTGACATGCAGTGAGATCCCCTCGGAGGGAGGCATCGAGCCACCGGGTCCTATCGAATGGACCCGGCACTCCTGCAGACTGAGCACCCATGCTTTATGAGACCGCCTCCGGGCCACAGTCGACCCCTATCGAACGGGGCACGAGCTCTCACTTGGATTCCCCGTTATCAGCTCACCGGGAACCTCGATACTCGCCCGCTCGTGGTAGTACGAGGCATCCCACCTCGCGTCCGATCGAAAGGACTCGCGGGATGACAAGCCAGGGCAACCGGCGTACGGACAGCTCGAAGAGCCGCCGGTCGGTCCAGCCTGGCACCCCTCGACGAAAGAGGGTCTAAAAACTCGGACAGTTACGACTAACTCTTTTCTTTGTGTGAACATGAGATTTCAGGCCTCGGGCGAACGCTCGACCCCCGTCTCGCCGAGTCCTCGAGACCAGGCCGGACGAACGCTCGTTCTCCGTCTCGTCCGAGCCCTCCGAGCTAAGCCTTGGCGGAGTCTCCCACGACAAAGGAAAGGTTACCGCGAACATTTAATATACTACCGAACCGCATCTCGAGCCTGTTCACAGGTACAACTGGCGCCACGATCTCGGCCCCTGATGGTTTCGCCTAAGAAAGGCGCGACCACTGGGAGAAGGTTTCCAAACGAAGAAGGCCTCTTCAGGAAGGCAAGACGGGGCCCGAGTTCTCACTTGGATTCCCGGTATCAGCTCACCGGGGGAACTCGATACTCACCCGCTGTGGGTAGTACGAGGCATCCCCCTCGCATCCGATCGAAAGGAATTGCGGGATGACAAGCCAGGGCAACCGGCGAGCCGGACAGTGAAGAGCCGGCCGGCCTGTCGGTGTTTCGTACCCGGGGGTATCACACCAACGAGTGATATGATCGCGTGCTTCTCTTCCTGGATGGTGATGCAAGAGGACACAAGGATTTATCCTGGTTCGGGCAAAGAAGGCCCTACGTCCAGCGGGGGGGGATGTTCTTGTATTACTTGCACCTAAGTGCTTGTACAGGGGAGAATACAAGCTCAGTGAGCGTGGACCGGAGTCCGGACTCGTGCCTGTGTGTGGACTCGTGTGTTTTGTCGTCCCCTCGAATGAGGGCCCTAGTGTCCCCTTTTATAGAGCAAGGGGAGGCCAGGGTTACATAAAGGTATTACAGGTGTCGGGGCGTATGGTGCCCCATACGGAGAAGGGTAGGAACCCTGTCTTGTCGGGGCCACTGGAGCCGATGTGATCGTTGCTGTTGAGGCGTCCTTGGGTCGTGGCTTCCATCCTGGGCGCGGACGTGGTGGCGCGACAAGGCGGGAGCCGTACAGCACCCATCCCGGAATGTACAGTACGCGGCGGGGTCCCTCCGGGTCTTGGGGTACCTGTCCTCCAATAGCAAGAAGTAGTTAGGGCTCGAAGGGCGCGGAGCCGGCTTCGAGGTGGTGCCACGGGGGCTCGAGGGGCGCGGAGCCGGCCTCGAGGGGTTACAGTGCAGGGCTCGAGGGGCGCGTAGCCGGCCTCGAGGGGTTACAGTGCAGGGCTCGAGGGGCGCGTAGCCGGCCTCGAGGGGTTACAGTGCAGGGCTCGAGGGGCGCGTAGCCGGCCTCGAGGGTTACAGTGCAGGGCTCGAGGGGTGTAGCCGGCCTCGAGGTTGCAGTGCTGGCTTGGCCGAACAGTGCTGTACTGGTGCCCTTTTGCCCATGCTTGTGGTGAAAACGAGACTTGACCTTTACACCGAGTTCTGTGGTACATGCTGTGCACTAGTGGACATGACCGGAGTAGGTGAAGGCATTAAATGCGTGGTATGGCTGGTACGGCTGTCTGTGCAGCTCGAGTCCGTGCGTTAAGGCTCGAGGTGTGGGGGCGCGCTCGCCCGAGGCCTGGAGGGCTCGGGCGAGACGGAGAGCGATCGTGCTCGCCCGAGGTTGCTCGGAGGGCTCGGGCGAGCGGAGAAAGAGCGTTCGCCCGAGGCCTGGCTGGGAGGGCTCGGGGAGACGACAGAGCGTTCGCCCGAGCCTGGCGGGGAGGCTCGGGCGAGCGGAGGTAGAGCGTTCGCCCGAGGCCTGGCTGGGAGGGCTCGGGCGAGACGGAGATAGAGCGTTCGCCGAGGCCTGGCTGGGAGGGCTCGGGCGAGACGGAGATAGAGCGTTCGCCCGAGGCCTGGCTGGGAGGGCTCGGGCGAGACGGAGATAGAGCGTTCGCCCGAGGCCTGGCTGGGAGGGCTCGGCGAGACGGAGATAGAGCGTTCGCCCGAGGCTGGCTGGGAGGCTCGGGCGAGACGGAGATAGAGCGTTCGGGGTGTTTGCGTTGATTGGGGGTACCCTTTTCGTACCACCGACAGTAGCCCCGAGCCCTTGTTTGAGTGCTTGCATTCGAGCAGGGGCTCCAGATTGGGATCTCGATGGATAGCTAACTGGTCTCGAGGGTTTTGTCGATTTGATTCCGTGGGTGTCGTGCGAGCGACACCCGCGGGTGTAGCCCCCGAGACCATGGGGGAGTGGTTAGAACCCCCTCGTGGGCTTCCGAAGAATCCTCCGTCGTTTGGGAACCTTCTGCCCAGTGGGCGCGCCTTTTAGGCGGAAATCGTCAGGGAGCGGAGATCGCGGCGCCGTGTGTACCTGTCAACAGGCTCGAAATGTGGTTCGGTAGTCTCATTAAATATTTGCGGTTACCTTTCCTTTGTCGTGGGAGACTCCGTCCGAGGCTTGGCTGGAGGGCTCGGGAGAGACGGAGAACGAGCGATCGTTCGAGGCCTGGCCTTGAGGGCTGGGCTCAGGCGAGATGGAGTCGAGCGTTCGCCCGAGGCCTGAAAATCTCATGTTACACAAAGAAAAGAGATTAGTCGTAACTGTCCGAGTTTTAGACCCTCTTTCGTCGAGGGGTGCCAGGCTGAACCGACTGGCCGGCTCCTCGAGCTGTCCGGCATGCCGATTGCCCTGGCTTGTCATCCCGCGAGTCCTTTCGATCGGATGCGAGGGGGGATGCCTCGTACTACCCCGAGTGGGCGAGTATCGAGGTTCCCGGTGAGCTGGTAACGGGGAATCCAAGTGAGAGCTCGTGCCCCGTTCGTTAGGGGTCGACTGTGGCCCGGAGGCGGTCTCATAAAGCATGGGGGCTCAGTCTGCAGGAGTGCCGGGTCCATTCGATAGGACCCGGTGGCTCGATGCCTCCCTCCGAGGGGATCTCACTGCACGTCGAGCTCCCCGCCTTGGATACACGTGAGGGGCCTCGAGGGCTCGGCCCTCGAGTAATGCCGCGAGTGGCGCCCCTTGGTGTCCCTGACTCGGGTGCTCGAAGCCGGCTGTCGAACCCTTTTCGAGGGCCAGCCTTCGCTGCTTCGAGACTTAGGGCCGGGGCCCGTTTTTACCTTTATGAAGAAGCCTCCGTCGTCTGGGAATCCTTCTGCCCGTTGGGCACGCCTTTTTAGGCGGAAACCGTCGGGGAGAGCGGCGGGCGCGAAGCCGGAGCGACGGTCGTGGGGGCCCGGGTAGTGGAGCGAATGGAGAGGTAACGCGTGTACCCTGCATCCGGCTCGAGACGTGGTTAGGTGGGCGCATTGAATGCATTCGGTTACCTTTTTACGTCGTGGGAGATCCCGCCCGTCTGGATTTCCCCCTATAATATCGAAAGAGGGGAAAAGAAACCTTTACTTTGCCTTTGCCTTCGCCGCCGCCGTAGCCTTTACGCGCCCTCTCCTTCGAGCTAGTCGATTGGGGATTTCCGGCCGCCCGTCCGCTGCTCGGATCCGCGCCGCGCCACCGTCATGGCCGCCCAGACACAGATGCTGCCGGCCGAGGACTGGAGCCCGTCGAAGGTGACGCAGAGCGAAATGGACTCGCTGGTGGCCCAGGGGCTTCTGCGCCCCAACCCGGAGGAGGGACCCGCATGGTGGGTTATCCCGTCGGCGGAGCACCGGGAGCCGCACCCGCCGGAGGGGTACGTGGTGAGCTTCACGCGCTACCACCGTATGGGGCTCGGCGTCCCGCCGAGCCGCTTCTTGCGAGGGCTGGCCCACCATTTCGAGGTGGAGCTGCAACACTTCTCCCCCAACTCCATCTCGCACGCCGCCATATTCGCCGCGGTGTGCGAGGGGTACCTGAAGATGGAGCCGCACTGGGAGA